>KB694634.1:0-12127 GCA_000349165.1 Anopheles christyi | reverse complement strand
ACACACACACACACTCTCTCATAAACATTTTCGTCACCTTTCTCAACTTCAGCCAACTACAACAAAGAGTCACTTACTGAGGCGTTCGTAAAGTTCCTCGAGAAGGAGTCGGCCCCACGTGCCACCGCAAGCTCTAGTCTACTGAACATAGTCACCTCACCAGCAGCCATCGGAACGTCATCCAGTGTCGGCGAACAGCAGCAGCAGCAAGCTCCGATAGTGTCCACCAGCACGGCAGGTAGTAATCTGATCACTGCACCACCATCGCCACCGTCAACAGTACAGCCGATCCTGGTACCGGAAGCGACGATGATGATGATGCAGCAGCAGCCAGGGTTTGCACCGCCACGTAGTTCCAGCTCGATACTGAAGGACATCTTGAGCGATTCCTGATACACCTATGGTGATCCGTTACTCTTGTAGGCGGCAAGGGGGAGGTTAATGTGAGGAGGGATGTAAATATTCTTATTCTATCCCGGTGTCCGGACAGCGGTGGGACTGCATGCTGGTAATGTGAGACGTTCAACAATTCCTTATTATGAACATCCAAAAACAAAAGGCAATATAGAGGACCTATAATCTTACCATATTTGACTTGATACAAAAACGGTCGGAAGGCGCGCACTTGTTTTTCCTTTCAAAATGCTGATGACACCTATCGCCCTGGATTGTATGCTTAAAAGCCTGGCATATATTTTAATTTTGCGTATAAATGCTATTACGTGCAACTGAGCGAAGCACCTGTTATAATCAGTCACCACGATATCACATCTCCAACTCAACTGTATGGTGTACATGATCAAGTCTGATGTTAGTTGAATTCAAAACAATTTTCTATTTGGCTTTGGCATTCCACATTGCATTACGAGCAGCAGTTTTTATTTAACTTTGTTTAGTTTAACCCACATCCGCTTGAATTCACCGGATACTTTACTTTAACATCTCCTTCAACATCTCCACCGCTCTTGCCATGTCAATCTTCTCCTCGCTTACCTTCGCTACCTCACCCGCCAGCGCGTACAACATTTTCTCCTTGCCTTTACGATATTTATCAACCAGCTTTGGGTTGCGTGCCAGAACACCCTCGCAGTACCGCCTAATGTCGGCTTCGTCCGTTATAAGGAACCAATTGTTTGCGGAAACGATTTCCCGTGGACACGAGGGGGATGGCGTGTTTCCATCCCGTTGGCGCTGATCCAACAGTGCCTGTAGCACACGACGAGCATACTGTACGTTCAGTCGATTTTCCTGCAGCATATCCACGACGATTTCGAGCTGGCGAGACGTTAGGCCCGAATCGGCCGGTTCCAGTTTGTTACGGTTCAAAATCGTAAGCAGCTCATTGATGAGAAAGTTAGCCACCAGCTTCGGTGAACGAGCAGCCGACCCGTCGATAATGGTGCGAAAGTGTTCGTATAGGGTGATGTCGTTCTAAAATAAATAATTTTGAATAGATTAATTGAAATCATTACTCTTCCCCGTGCAATGTTTCCACTTACCACAAGCGTTATTGCAATCGTGCTAGTTAGCTGGTGGCGTTGTATGATTGTTTGGCGTGTTTGCTCTGGCAGCTCCGGGAGCGCTCGGTGTAGCTTGGGAACGTTTATCAGCTCAGCTCCAGCTTCGGACGATTCCGCAGGTTCGGTAAGATTTAAATGCAATGGTGGTAAGTTCGGTTCCGGCATAAATCGATAGTCCTGCACCACTTCCTTGTCTCTCATTGCCACCGTTTTCCTCGCCGCAGAGTCCCAGGCACGGGTTTCATTGTGTATCTTTCCGCCCTCATCGAGCACAGCGATTTGTCGCTGTATTTCGTAATCGACGGCCTGTGCGACGGCCCGTACGGATCCAATATTTTTTACCTCTGTTCGCGTACCGAGCGGTGTACCCTCCGTATGAACTGAAATGTTTGCGTCCACTCGTAAAGCACCCTCTGGAAATATAACGAAGAATTATTATACATGTAACAGACAACAAAATCCTTCTCAAATAAACAAAAAAAACTTCTTCTCTTCCGTGACAGTGTGCGACACTGCCGTGACCAGGATTCGAACCTGGGTTACTACGGCCACAACGTAGGGTCCTAACCACTAGACGATCACGGCTATCGAGATATGCTCTTCCGCAACGCTCACGGGTTATAAATACATCATATATTTTCTTTAACTGTGTTGTTGTTGAACTATTTTTTTATCAGACTTTTTTAAATCGGCTATTTTCTGTAACTGTGTGTCATTGTTCGTCTACTTCACAATTAAATATTATCCGATGAAATCCTACGAGAAATAAATTTGATGTTTTCAGTATTAATAACTATAATACCACTTTGCTTTCAGTTATAAAATACTTAAACTAGACAACAAATAAGCGATACACAAAAGTCAACAATAACAGTCCTACAGTATTTAAAAGCAAAGCCCCAAAACTTCAACATTTCACGAATAAACAACGGCTTTCATTCCAATTTTACGTTAGATTATAAATGCTCATGAGCAGAAAACTATCAAGAAAAATATTTTACACCAAACTCTCTCACCGCACACATTAAAAAAACAAAAAACGTTCCGTGCGTCGGCCGGGAATCGAACCCGGATCAACTGCTTGGAAGGCAACTATGCTGACCATTACACCACCGACGCGTCCTGTCCCGAGCGCGCTCAAGGCTATACTGATTCTACGCTCACACTCATCACTGCGCACCCTTACGTACCTTCCATCTTGCACGAGCAGCTCTGCAGCCTGGTCAAAATCAGAATCAATTCCTTCACGAGCGCTGCTGCTTCCTCTCCAGTTTCTAGATCCGGTTCAAACACCAACTCCATCAGGGGCACACCGGCACGATTCAAATCTACTAAACTTTTTCGCTCGTAAGGATCGTGCAGCGATTTCCCGCTGTCCTGCTCGAGCTGCAGCTGATGCAGTTTTGCCGTTTTGTAGTACGGCGTCTTGGTCACACCCGGCACAAATACCGGAAACGATAGCGATCCTCCCCGTGCCAATGGAGCTCGCTGTTGTGTGATCTGATATCCGCTTGGAAGATCAGCGTAAAAGTAGTGCTTGCGGTCAAACATCGATACTGCGCTTACGTTACATCCTAGTGCGAGTGCCGTTTTCACTCCAAGCTCTACGGCACTTTTGTTTAGCACAGGCAGTGTTCCGGGAATGGATGCGTCCAACAAAGCAACACACGAATTTGGGGCAGCACCAAAGGTGGCTCGAGCTCCGGAAAACAGTTTCGAATTGGTGTTCAGCTGAGCGTGTACCTCCAGTCCGATGACGCTTTTCCATTTTGTTCTGTGTGGGAGAAATTGGTGGTAGATTAGTTAGCGATATTACGCTTGATGTACTGATTTTTTCATAAACACATACCTTGCATTATTTTTTGGATGTTTTGAGGCAGAGAAATATCTGAACAGCAGCCGGTTGGATAACGCCATGGTTTCCAAGCAAACGTCAGCCTATTGTTTACATTTCGCGGTACCGGTTTGACAGCGGATTTGTTGTTGTCTGATCAAACGTTTGGTAGTTTGGCTTTTTGTCAAATCGGTCGTGCCGCTTGCGGTAGAACCATTGCGATTTGTGCAATTATTAACTGTATAATGTGCAAAAAAGTGTAAAAATAGCAATTCTATATAGTGTGTTAATGGATTGTGATGGATAAGCAGCGAAACAAGTGAAGTTCTAAGGGCGTACAGTGGAAAATAGAACATTAAATCAGGAAAATGGATTTCTAGTGAAGGGTGAGTGAATATTATAATATTTCAGATTTATTTTTAATGTTCATTGTTGTATTATTAACCTTATCATTACTATTATGCGTGTCGTATAATTAGTATTGGAGATCTCTGGCTCTGCAGCCAGATGCTCGTGTTCAAATGGAAAGAATTCAATATTTGTTCAACCTTTTTGACGAACAAAGGAATGTATTAATTAAACCAAAATACTAACCATCCCAACAAACTTGGAAATTGTATGTGTAAACCATGTGAATCATAAAGTAAAACATATAAAAATCTGATAAAAATCTCCTTCATAGGCAACAAACAGCTGGTGATCGTTAATGTTTTGTTTTGGTGTCCCTGTTGCTAACGGTTACTCTCAAAGGGCACGAAGGGCCCTGTTATGGACATTTCCCATTTAGCTGAGATTTAAAAGAAGATCTTTGAATAATATGCGCACTATCGGAATACTAACACACAAGTATAATAAGTGTTTTAAGATAACCAACATTAACTTTCTGAGAAAATGAAGGATATCTAGTAAAATCAGTTAGTTTCTTGCGACAATTTATACACATTGTACACTTTTATCGTAGGCTTTCCATTATTGTATTATTTTTAAATACCAAATTTTATAAAGCAAAATATTTAATTTTATCTAAAATCAGTTATTTTTCTACACTATTGTTAAATGGATGCAAACCCATTGTGTGTGTTAAGTTTGTGAAATATTATTCCCAACGAGACCATCCGCTCTGCATTCATCCAGATATTTGTTCCATGGGAAACACCACAAATGGCTGCATGCTTTTGGCTGCGTGCGTGCTTTTGTAGAGAAAGAAAAGAACAGCAAAGGAGGAAAAAATGGTTGTCAGTGTATAATGTAAACAAACCGTTGCCCCGCTGTTGGTTTCCTGCTGCAAGATATCCAGTTACTCCAGAAAAATTGTGTATTATTCAGTTCGCTGTGGTCTGTGTGAAACCTTTTCAGGGCAAAAAAACGAAAGCAAAACGGACCCAGTGAATGGATTTAACAATCTACAACGATGTGTAAGTGTTCGGGCAGGCAGAAAACGCCGTTTTACCTCGGAGGGTGAAAATATTTTTTAAAAAAATATTTCCTAATCACTGTTCTCGTTACCCACGCACAGACCCAGTGATACGCCTGGCACATATTGCCGATTCTGCTTTCGCGAAACCAGCCTAGTTCCGATCTTTCATCCTACCACCAGCGAACCGTTGAATATGGAGTTGCTAACGGTAATCGTGGACTGTATCGGTGTGCTGCTGAAGCCCGAAATGGATTTCCCATCCGCTGCCTGTCATGGCTGCCTGCAGCTAATGCAGGAGTTTCATCACTTTCGAAGGCGTGCCCGGGAGTACGACAAAATCATACGCTCGAAGATTTTGCCCCGTATAGAACCGGAAGTCATTATTGTCAAGCAGGAAGCGTCCGATCTAGAGAATGCGTACGATGATCACGAGCAGGCGGATAAGGAGAGCAGCAGTAGCAGTACACTGACAGCTGACGAATCTCGTGACGCCCCCCTGGATGTCCTTGACCAGTTGCAGCAGCTGCACCAGCAGCACCAGCTGCACCAACAGCAGCTATTTCTGCAACAGCAACATCAGCAACAGTTGCAACAGCTTCATCAGCAACAGCAGCAGCACGAGCAAGTGGAGGAGCAGCAGGAACCAAAGTTTAGCATGAGTGCCATCTTCAGTGCGCAAGCGAGCGCGCTGGCCGCGGTCGCTGCGGCCGCCGCTGTCGCCCCAATACGCACCCAAACACGCAGCCAGTCGAAGCGGCAATCCGGCCCAATGGCACCGGCCCTCGAGGACAATCGGTGTATGGTGTGTGGGGAAAAGTTTCAGTCGCGGGACGTTTGGGTCGCCCATCTGGCGGTACACACGGTCGAGCGGCCGTTTCAGTGTCACATATGTTTGGCACAGTTTAAAACCAAATACGTACAACAGAACCATATCCGGACGGTACACGAAAACGTGCGCAGCTACCGTTGTCCGATCTGTACCGAGCCTAGTCGAATGTTCAAGAGCAAGCGCACGCTTGAGGATCACATGCGCTATCACACGGGCGAACGGCCGTTCGTGTGCTGCATTTGTAAGATAACGTTCTCCTCCGGTAGCGTACACCGCAACCACATGTACCGGGTGCATCGGGAGATGCGCAAAAAGGATCGGCGGTGTAATTACTGTGGCAAGGTGTTTGATCGGATTCTCGATCTGAAACGCCACCAGACAAGCTACTGTGAGAAGATCATTGGCCAAGAGATGGCCGATCGATTATAGGGCGGCTCCCGTGCAATTCTCCAAGGAATGCAGGATAAAACTTCGAGCGCATGAGAGTCTATATGGAGGGGGTTTTGGGGCTTCCCTTGATTGGGAGGAAAAGTGAAAGTATATATGTGCTTACTTTGTGCAAACTTTTATGTTGAGTGTAAATGTATTAATCTATATTTGTACCTTATTTTTTAGCTAAAAATCGAAAAAGAACAATACAAACAAGAACACATTGGTCACCTTATGCGTACGAACGCCTAGCTGTTGTAAATAGCCAAATATGAAACGATGTGAAACATGTTCAAACGGAAGTTCCTTCTTGATGTAAAACCAATGGAGAATTGTTCGACACTAGTGCGAGAATATATCACCAGTATTACGCTTCAAGTAGCTTCATCCTGCGCTTTAAGCTCCACGCTAGTTCATTGACCTCCCTCGTGCCGTGGTATGTCCGTTGTATGTGGATCGAGTGATAATTGTTTGATGGAATGATGGACAGCTGGGTAGATTCGTCATGACAGCTGTTTAACATGTAGCTTGCATATCAATATTGCAGAAAAAAACATACATCAGAAAAGAAAACACATGCACTGCTGTCTTATCGCCCATTTTATAGGTTTAACATATTTGTGTGCATTTTAATTCTATATGTACATTTACATTTGCTTCACGTGTTGCATACTACTGCATACGGCCTAACGTACAACCCAAGATGCTAACCTACCGAGAGGGGCCGATAGCGGCCTACGCTGTTGCCCTCGCTTCGATGCAGGAAGGAATCGAAGTTTCGGAGGATAATTGAAGAAAACCCTGGAAGAAAAAAACCGTTCACACAAAAAAGTACGCAAACAAAATGTTTTTTTTTCCTCTCTAACCTACGACCTGCGGCGCGCTCCGGTGGTGTACCAACGCCCTCGAATTGTGCGATAAGAGCACCGACGGTTTGGTTATTTTTAACTGAAGCGCTATTCCACGCCTACTGCTGTCCGGTGCCCGGTTTTGCTCTTTGGTACTTTGGAGTGCATATATTCCAGCACCACTTCCCCTCAAAACAACTGCCCTGTTGCCCAGCAACAGGAATGGGACGGGACGGAACGACCGTTTTATGTAGCTGCACTTTTTGCAATCGCAATTCGCGGAATCCTAAGTTTTTTGTGACGATGCATTGCATTGTGCGTTCATCAAAATGAGCAATTAAGTATGCGTAGTTTGTTTTTTACCCTTACTGTTTAACTAGCAATTAGAGGTTAAATCTACTTTAGCTGTAGTTTTGTTTGCCCAAAGTGTATGTCTCGCCTACCAGCCCTATCAACTGCGCTGTGTGCGCGCACACATTACTATCATCATTTGACTTGCACGGGCCAAATTTTTACAAACCGGCCCCAGAAGTCTCTGCTTCATCACGCGGTCCCGCGTGTTAACCGTGCCCATCCGTAACCGTGATCAAAGTCTATTGATTCTCTCTCCATTGCTTATGTATGTTGTTTGTAATCACTTTTTGCTCTGGTGCCTCTCTGCCATCGTGGGTTCCGGTTCGATTGATTTTGCCCCTCTTCTTTCTCCCTCACCCACCCCACATATCGCCTGGACATTGGCAAGAAGATTCGGTCGGTCGCCGGTCGAAGGATGTTTTGATTTCGTTCGACCTGTTGCTCCCTCGCCGGGCGGGCACAGCAGCAGCAGCAACATCACAAGTGTACACGTGTTAATCATCGTGATCAGCGGGCTGATGCGTGCTCGCGGGGCGCGCCTACATCTTCCAACAATATAAGTTTGCCATCCCGGTTGATGTCATCCCAAGGAGCCGAGGGCACCAGGTTATACTGCTGTCATCACACCGCCCGCACCTGCACCGTTTACTTTACGTCACATTCTCACGCGTCACTGTACCGGTGCGGCCATGGCAGGTACGGACGTGCGCGATGCTTGCCGTTTGTGCAGAAACCGTTTGACGGAATTGAAGGGCAGCTGGAAATGGTAGTAGGCACAGTAGGGCAGCGGATCCCAGTAAACGAACAGTGCCTCGCGCTGATCGATCACCGTACCGATCAGGTGCTGCACCGCATCGACGCTTGGCCTTCGCAGCGCATTCAGCACCGTCTCGTGGATCCAATATCGGCCCCCTTCCTGCACCAGTGGGCCCGAATTTTGCCGGCTAAAATGAGGGCAGGGTTTGCAGAGCACGCGCGAATGTACGCCGGTGTAGCAGATGTACGGCAGCGAAACACCGACCCGTATGCCGAGCGGCAAAATTTGCCCACTGCACTGACACTTCACCAACCGGAAGCTGACGTGACCGTTAATCGGGCGCTGCAGTCGTATGCGGCGGAAAAACTCGTGCAACCACTGGTCGATGGCCGCATTCTCCTCCGGCACCAGGCTGCGCGTGTCCGCCTGTATCGCGCACGTCACGTTCGCGATCACAGCCGAATCCTTCACCGTGGTGCAGGTGACGTAGTGCGATCCGATCACATCTCGTATGACGACCCACTTTTGCGCTTCGCTCACCTCGTAGTTGAGTCGCAGATCGCGCCGATTCACCGGCAGCACGTACTTGCTGCGCTCTAGCAAACCGAGCGCACCGGAAGCAACCATCACGTTGCGGAACCCGGCCAACCACCCACCATCGTACAGGCGGTGCAGCTCCTCCTTCGACGATACGATCTGATGCGGTGGCAGCAGTATCTCGTTCGACTCACATTTGCGCATCACCTGCAGGATGTCGTCCAGCACGGACGTTTCCTGCGCGCCCGGTATGAAGCTGGAACATCCGCGCAGCTCCAGGTGCGGCTTGGCGAGGGCATCGTAGTGCGCCGGGCTGGTAGCACACACCGGTATGTAGTGGGTCGGTTGCTCCTTCTCCACGATCTCGCACAGTGCCGCAATGTACTCGCCGACCGTTTCGGGCGTCGGCCGCTGGATGGCGTAGAACTTGCTGACGGCGGTCGAGAAGCGGGCGAGCGCAAACAGACCCTCGAACTCAAACACGACCACGCGCGCCCCAGACTTGTAGAAGTTGCGGGCCAGATGTAGCGTCTGGATCGTGCTGCCACAGCTGATCAGGATCGTACGCTTCCGGCGGTTGCGCTCGTGGGCGGGCGTGTGCATCGCAACCAGTGCCCATTTCAAACCGGCCAGCGGCAGCGCAATCAGCTTCCAAAACATCCACAAACAAGCGGAAAGCCAGAAGGCCGGTGCCGCCATCAGGAACGGTTTCCAGGCAAGCTGCATACAGCAGCCAAGCAGACGCTGGGCGACGGCAATCAGTAGCAGAGGCCACCAGAGCACTAGCCGGAGCAGGATGCGCCCGTTCGAGGCGCGTGCATGTTTGCGCTGTTCCGCTTCCCGCGAGGATGCTGATGGTTCCGGCGGTTGCTGTACGGGAGCCGTTTCCAGCTCGCGATCCTCGGGAATGAGCGTGAAGGTGCTGGAGTAGTTACGGCGCAGTGTAGACGGTGGCGAGGAGGACAGCGGCGAGCTTGGCATCGGGGGTGAGTTGTGGCGCGAACCGTACGGTGTCCATCGCGGACTCGAGGGAGCCGTGCGGGAAAACATTTTCGCCAAGCTGTCGGCCGTGTTGTTGTTCGAGAGGTATACAAAGTTGCCCGTACTTTCGCTACGGTTCCACGGGCCAAAGATTTTGTCCTTGCTAGCGGAGGGCATTGCTTGCTTTTCCGTTGTGTCCTTTTTTTTTTTTTTCTTCAAACCCTTGGTTTGAAACACACACACACACACTCGCACTCACTTGAATGTCCTGCAGGATCGCTTTGATATACCCAATCAAAGCACCGAGAGGGGGGGGGGGGGGGTGGTATGAGGAACTAGGCCGCAGTGTTAGACAGTAGTAGATCACGCAAACAGTACGCCGACATGGCGCATTCGAGGGTGGGGGATGGCTTAGGTTCTTACGGCCAACAACGTTCAACAAAGCTTCACGCGCAACGTACCGCTGTATACTGAGTGAGCAGCCGGGAGTGTGATGCCTATTTAAAAACTGATCCCCCGATTGCCCCCGCACAAGACCCGGACACCCAGATAATATGCTGTGTTCATGTGTGTGTGTTTATGTGTGTGTGCAGTGGAATTAAAAACATTCCAAACGCAAACCTGCTCTCGGGTGCTGTTATCAGCAATTCGCTCACATCCATAAGGATCGATGTCCATTAGTCAAGTTGACAGCAGCACACAGTGTGCCGGGAGGGAGAGGTGGTAGTGTACCGGCAGGTACCGACCACCGCTGTAGGGATGGCTCATCACTCTCTGCCCATGTGCAGCTGTGTTTGTTCACGATCGTCACCACTACACACCGGCCACGAGCCGAGGATCTTTTGTTGTTGTGGTTGTTGTAGCATAAACCGGACAATGCAGCACTTTTTGGATGCAGTATTCGTGCGGTCGTGACATAATAGGCCCCGGCGCTCGGGGTTCGATCACGTTCTCCGGTCATGTACTATTCCCAGCCTGCCCCTTTGCTCCTTGCCATGCCGTTAATCGGCTGTTGGGTAGACGCACTCTTCCCATCCAGTTTTAGTTGCATCTGCTGGCTTTCCCTCTGCCAAAAACGTGCGCCTCCACCCGACTCAATGTTGCTACTCGTCAGTTTTCACGTTTCATCCCACAAACACACCGCAGTAGCAGCACCTCCTCCGGGTGTCCTTGGCAGTGACCGTAAAGTGGCAGACAGGCGAAGAGAGCTATCACTCACGTACTACAGCGCCTGTGCATACTGGCAAGATCTGGAACACGTCGGTGCCGAACACGATCGAGGGCGGGACGGGAGTTAGTCAGAATCTGTTCGGAATCTCAAGGCAGTACCTGACTTAGGTTGGTTGTTGGGTGTACCTCACACTGTTTTTTTGCCTACTTTACTTTGCTTTTCTGATACGGGGGCGATCCAGTGAACGGAAAGTAAAAAAAAAAACCTCAAAAAATGTCAATGATTTCGCTGCATCAATACTTGATAGAAGCGAGACCTATTGTTGATGTTAATTAATTTATTAATTGTCTACAAGCATGTTTTTTTATTTACACACTTTTTAAGTAATCTGAACTTGTGTAACAATATAAAATTGTTTGAAGAAAAGTGACGCGCTATCAAGTACCAAACCGTCACACATTCATTACTGAATTGTTACGCCTGTCCGTCAAATATTTCCCAGTTTTACATGATTTGACTGACTTCATGTCACCGCATGTTACCATACACTACGCAACCTTATGGCACACTGATCGATCGTTCTGTTGGGTTTTATTGCCATGCCTGGTGGACCGCCAGGATACGCGCCTGTGTACGACCTGCCCAAGGGGCCTGGCCTTGGCAGCTTATCATGTGTGTACCTCATATTTTGATACCCCCGCCACCACCTGGCAACCGTGTACGACTGCCGCTACTACTTCCCATCGGAAGAATAAAGAATGACGTCTTTCTCCCATGCAAACCGTTGCAATCGCAGTAGAACATTCTTGGATTGAACAAGAAACGAAAAAAAACAAATCCAATATTAAGGTCGTCGTTGTGCAAAACAAAGATGGGCTAGTGTGGTGTGGTATCGTTAGCGTGTTCCCCACCAGGCGTCCCCATCGGTGCGCACGTTCAGGAAGTAGTCGTTGCAAGATGGGAGCGAATATGTGTTGCCACGTTCATGTGACACGTTTATGAGGATTGTTTTTTTATGTTTTTATTGTGCGTGCTTGGTGAGCAAAAGCGAACGAAGCAGTCGGTTGTTTCCCATCGGTGAGGGGAAGGGGTTGACTTGTGGAAAGGGTACATACCTCTCGCATCGATAGTGTCCTTGTTTTGCGGCACCGAAAGTCGATTGCCGTCAGGCAACAGTGCTAAACGATGTGCTGGTATAATAATAATAAACATTTAACAGTGATCGTTGCCCCTATTGATCCAAGCAGGCGAAATCGATATATGGAATGAAGGAAAAGGAAGAACAATGATCAAGTCTTGTATTAAACCATTTTTCAATGATTTCGTTTAAGCAGCTAGGGCAAAATCTGTCAATAGTGCTGCAAGTTGCAAACGAATTTTTCTTTTCAATCAATTTGAAGTAAATACTATTTAAAGTCCGGGCAGCCCGGTGGTCTAATCGATGACGCGC
>KB694623.1:0-13149 GCA_000349165.1 Anopheles christyi | reverse complement strand
CTGTTGTTGTTGCTGGTGTTACTATTATTGCCACATCCCTTTGCCAGTCCCTATTCGCCTTATTCCCTCTGTGTATTGCCCTGTCTACCCACACAACCGTCGCTGTTACTTTAGCTAATGTTGCCTTCTGTTACACTCAGATTTCCATCCCGCGGTGAGCAAGTCCGGTGGAGCTTTTTTGCTGCTCTTGTTGTTGTTGTAAACTGCGCTCAAACCAATTTTTAAGGCGTCCCTCCCCCGCCCCCCTCGTCGCTGCAAAGCTTACTTTTTCCTTCTTCATTTCTTCCAGTATACAATCCTCTGTTCAGCGTTTTCCGCCCAACAACCATGACGGACGGACGGCGGCGGTGGCTGTTGTTGTAGGTTATCTTCTTTTTCTTTGTATACCGTCCCTTCATACTTCCGAGCGTCATCATACCTCTTTTTAAAGCACTTCTTTTGCATCGCTGTTATTGCCTTAGCATACATACACACCTGTTGGACCCAGAGCGCCTAAAAACAGTTGGTCTTGGTCAATTTATTCCGCTACTGCTCGTTGGTCCCAATTGGGACATACACGAGAGCGTAGCTAACAATAAAGCAGATATTGTTTTTCTTTACTAGTTTGCTCATTTCATGAATCAGTACATCACTTACCATATTAAATTTTTTTATATATATATACTTTGACACTCCAAAAACACCATTGAAGGCGCCATTTAACTGATAGATAAATTGTGATCAGTTGTTTAATCGTATCTATCTGGAGCCTTCAACATTTCTCCTTTTCTGCCCCTGAGGAATTTTTGGATCCTTATCATGTTATCTTACATTTCCATTACCTTCTTTTTACCATCGAATCTACCACAAACTTCTTAAGCAGTTAGCGATAGTAGTTTGTCAAAATCGTCGCTTCCTCCACCCGCTAGGATAGGTCTGTTACTTTTCTTGCAAAATGTTTCCGTAGTACGTCAATAGACTGAAAATGGGGCGCAAAATGCCTTGTTGGGAAGGTGTTTTGTGTTTTGTTTCGTTTCTCACCGCAACATCCGCAAAGAGATCGCAAGAGATGGGACTCTAGCGCGAAACTCTAGCCCACACGAGTGAAGGCGGGAATGCTGTATCCAGCCAGCGACAGACGTGTCATAGATACGAACAGTATTGGGAGCCTTCAAAAGCAAAAGGTGAAAGAAAAACATCACACATAGAATTAACATAGAGACAGAAGTGGGAGAAACGTTACCCGAGAGAGAGAGAGAAAAGTAGTAGCAAAGCAACGAGATTGCCGACTACGGTCCTTTTGCATTTTCATCTTACGATCTTTTCTTCACTAGCGATGGGAAAGGTGTGGTGTGTGGGGGGGGGGGGGGAGGAAGGTGCTCTCCAGGTCTCGCGATCTTTGGCTTTGGCACGAGCCACGACCGACTCTTGTATTTGTTCGCGAGATCTCAGGATCCGGGTGTGCGAGTCTCTGTGTCATGCAGCGCGTGCCACACATCTTCCATCTCAGTCGTTTCATTCCGCATCTCTCTTTTTCCGTTGTTTATCATTTTAATTCCAAAGAAGTACAAGCAAAGCAATAAAAAAGGCGAAGAAAAAACACGTAGAGTGGACGGGCAAATAAATTAAGAAAACTCTCTCACAAACACACACACGAAAGCCCAAGCCACCATAAGGCAAATGTGCCAAAGGAATGAGCAGTACGATCGCCGTTCAAGAAGAGAAGGAATGATCGAGCAAGAGATGCAGGAGAAACAGTGTTTGGGGATTGTGGCGTAAGGTGGAAGTGGTATGTAGCACGAGCCCAATTTCATTCCCCTCCTCCCTTACTTCACTCTTCTATTTTCACCTAACCCCTTTCCAAGCTTTTCCCCTCTTTGCTTTGCTACCCCTTTTCCAGCAATCTTCATCTTAATCTTGCGCCTGTCATCAGTTGAATATCCATCTCAACCTCTTTCTCTCGTCTTGCCTGCTGCCCTTTTTTCTCACTGTCTTTCTCTCTTTCGCTTTCATACCAAACATTGCTTCTTCGATACTAGAGACCCCCCTTTTCGAAACCAAACGACGAATGTTTCTGTTCAGCAAAGCCTACTACAGTGGGCTGGTCATATTTCTTTTCTTACGAGCACACTCGCTCACCTTTCTCCCTTTCTCTTTCTCTCTTACTTTTCTATACATCGTTTGTGCTACTCGTTTCGCGTTTAACTTCTACTCCGTCTAATGGCAATGTGGTAAACAGGGAGGGAGGGAACGATTGTAGTTATGCTTAACTTTAATAGTAAAAAAGGTGCACCCATTTTTCGTTAAAGCCACTTGCTTCCTAGCTTTACTCGATGTCATCGTCACCGTCATCATTGTGTGTGTGTGTGTCTCTCTCTCCCTCTCTCGATAACTTGAATACTTGTGCCCTTTCTTCTTGCAATGTGACCTCCAAAGCGGATGTGTTTGCATCTGGGCTTCATCTTGGAGCGCTTTCCTTCATTTTTCACAGCTTTTTTCTGTCTTGCTATCCATAAACACTTGGCAGAAAGCCTAGCAGAAGGAACCAAATACGAAGGGAGCCTATACAACTGGGTAAGGTTGTGGACATTAGTGATTGGACGCGCACGCGTGCACGGTCAGGATTGTGTATAGCCAACGTTTTGCGCCACCACATTTCTGTGTTCGTATTCTTCTTAGTTAAGCTTTGGGGAAATATGTTAACCCTTTCCATATTCAAGCGTAGTGGTGGTAGCACTGTAACACTGGCAAGATCGACGATCACTCGTACCGACATCTAATGGTGGGGTGGGGTTTATGGTTGCGTGAGGGTAAGAAAAACAAGTGCTTCATAAGAACCATGGAGCGCTATTATACCCAGTGGAAATGTATATTAAATTATGTCGAATTCTGTGTGAGAAAAAGTTAGAACGTGTGTTCAATTAATGCTGATCCACGTCCGGTCTTGTAGGAGCATGCGTAGATGCGACAGATGTCTATTTGACCACACTCATAATAGATCACATATTACAAATTATGCTACAGGCACGTCACAAAGAAACCTGCTGCAGTCAAATGAAGAAAATTCGTAATTGTTAGCTTAATTATCAAACAAACATGATAATAAATCATACATTAACGCGTATGAAATCATTTAAACGTTACCAATTCCTCCAATATTTATACGTTCATTATGATCGCTTTCTCACACACGTTCAGTAAAAATACCAACAACCAAAAAGTCGCTGCATAAAACACTCCTCATAAAACGCGGTGTCCAATCGGTGCTAATAATGTTGTTAAATTAAATTATCATAATGGTGCCGCTGCAAATACTTTCCTCCCTGCCAGGTTGTCTAACACAGATTGCGAACTAGACACGTCTCGACGATTAGACGCACTTTCGCGCCAATGCTGCTGCACGACGACGTTTAATTGCATAATTAGGAGTGAATAGGATTTGCTTTATCAGTTTTTCCTTCAACCACCTGAGAAAGCTTTCCTTTCCGGAGAGCCAAACGGTAACTTTCACCATCTGTCACCGTGTGTCAAATTGGGAAAAATCCGTCGGGCCACAAGCCAGAAAGCAACCCATCTTTAAACGCCAAATCGTGAACAACGGCACGACTTTTCCAAATCATTCAATACGCGGGTGGTACACGAATGGAACTTGGGGCGGTATGTATTGATGAAATATGCATAGTTATGTATGCGCTATGCACTACGGTTAAATGGTATTTTAAATAAAAAGTGCAATATATATATCTAGCTAAGATAATATAACACCATGAACCATTGTCAAATAATTTCTGTAAAATGTGGTTGAAATCAATATCTGAAAAATCTATTATGTCGCATGATGATAATGACGGAAAAGTTCATTTCTATTGTCTGTACGACGGCAATCATACACACTACAATTGTATTGTGTGTGTAAGTTCTATTTTCGAAAAGCCTGATTTAGAAATTGTATTTCCTCGACAACGACACGCTACTATAGAAAACATGGAGGATGCCGTGCAAAGCTTGGTCGATTTTTCAACTTTAGGGTAAAAATCAAACCCTGGGCGGGCTCCCCTATGGCTCGCCTGCCAACACGGGAGAACAGGGGGCCAAATTCGTATGCTTGACCGCGGCCGCACGTTTTAATTCTCTCACGCATACTAATATTCTCCCATGGTATATTGTTCTTGCTCGCCAGCCAGGAAGCCTCCTTGCTCCTAACTTATGTGCCATTGTTTCACGCCCTTGTGCTTCTCCGATATTTTCTACCATCACTTCCGTTACGCTTCGCGACTTCCAACAATACAGAATGGTAGCTGCCATACCAGCTCGTTGAACAAATCTACGAGCGAGGATCTTTTTATATTTAAACATATGATGAACGGCCAAATTCGGTATTGTTCAAGTTCAATAAAGATTACAAGGCATCACAAATATCTTGTCTAATATGAAAAAAAAAAAAAACAAAGTTTATGTTTATGCGTCTTCACGAATACCTCGAATTCGAACCATTCTTTTTAACATTTATCAAGGCTCCCTTTTATCAAATTTATAACACAATTCACGAAGCACCATTTCAAACTGGTCACGGTCTTGTGCGACTTATTTAATTCTATTAGTTGGGTTTTCTCCTTAAATTAACCCAACTGCGCCATGGACAGAGAGGCGAACGATAGCGCAACGAACTAATTCCACCAGAACGGTGTAAATTACGAGTCTGACGAACAAATAAGTGCACATTGTCCAGCCCCACCTACGCGATCGCACTAAGTGATTCAAATGGCTAAGGCTGCATGGAACCGATACGTTGGCAAGCGGATCAGTGAATGTGTAGAATGTTGTGTGATGTGTATTGTATCGGTATTGGAATGTCGAAAAGTACTCAGTACACGGCAGATAACATAAATAAAAAACTTGAAAAACATGGCCAACGAATGAATGACAAACTTTATCGTCATAAAATGATTATCTTTTTTGTACTAAGTTAAGTTTTCCACACCTGGTGCTAGCTATCAATGCAATCGATGCAAAATGGAAAACAACAATTATCGCTTGAATCATGCTAAAAATGTATGTCTGAGTTAAAAGTTGCAGCATAGTGTCCACAAAACATTTATTTCCTTGCTGTTGCTAGCGAGCTAATTCCTCCAACCAAGTTACTAACAACATTCCAGTGCCACGCTGAAGGTGGTATAACGCACCAATATAAAAGCAAACCATAAATCCTCCATGCTTCGTAGCAGCATTCGCTGTGCGTCTGTAACGACGACATGTGTGAGTGGACTTTAGTCTAGAATCACGCATGTTAAGAACAATTGGAGGAAGAAAAACAGTGCATTTACGCGAAATATTTAAAAAAAAAAAAAACATCTCGCGGGTAATACATCTTAACGTACTGTAAAACATCAAATATCACGACTAGGGCGAGAAAAATACGTAAGAAACCCGAGCCAGTCCTTTTCAAGCCAAACGGTCAACCGATAAGACTACACGACGTTTGAAAACGTAAGAGACGGCAGCGATGGAGTCGAAATCGCACCATACACATCGTCAGTTTAGCTGGCTTATCGCCTTCGAACCAGCCTCCAAGCGAAAAACGCTCGATCGCCGTGTTGCAAGTGGCATGTGTGGCATGACTATACGGTGACCTTATCAAGAGGTGACCGGAGGTGTGGTCGAACGTAATCGTGACGCACACAAAACGTACCCTCATCATCGCATGGCGAACGCGTTACCAAAGATAGTGCCAAATAAAGCTTAGTACGAAAGCCTGTGCCTGTTTGCTGACAACAAAAAAAGCTCCAAACACAAATGTGTACAAGTGCTTCACAGTCAAAGGTGTCCTGTACATGATACTATTTAAATTTAGTGATTAACATATACATTTGCATAGAAAGTTCCGTTAGTGTATGACGAAACCCGTCTAAATGCAGTACCACAAACGATCTCAATGCAACACGACAGAGCGATCGGTACACTACAACTCAGCGTTTAGATAAGCAGTGAAGAAATAAAATAGAAACCCCCAAACAGAAGGTATTATAAAGCCTTTCAATGATGTGTCACTTTTACAACTAGCACATAAATATTTGGACTTCAATCCGCCAGCATTGGATTCATATCAAAGCTGAAGTTAAACCGCGAGGGAAGTAAATAAAAAAAGGACAACCAGTTCATGAAGGTGGTATAGGGAAGTACAGCGCACAAATGATAACGGAAGAATCGAATAAAAAAATCTATTTTTAGATGGCTACAGGACTCACAAATCAACCATGCGATAAGTGAAGCCTATAGCGAAGAAGGCTCGATGCGATAAGTGCTGCTCGATCGCCAATCAATGATTTAACATTTTTCGGCCCCCACTGACGCCTGGTGCGAAGGACGTGTATCACAATCTGATGGATCGGAGAGCCGTTATCAGCCGACTGTGTACCTTTTAGCTTTATACTGCCAGTCGTATAATGATTTGAAGAAATTTGCAAAAGATTAACACGTCTTCACACAACCAACCACACACACCAAGTTTTTCTGGTATCTTTCATCTGTCCCGTGGGCCCTTGTTGTAGGGTCATGTACTGTAATGTTCAGGTCAAAATACACTCGTCATGTGCGACTGCTGCATAAAATGTATTTGAATTTCTATAACAAAGTTCCTGGCTTACCTTTGAAAAACTGTAACCTGCCTCCGTGTGCCGTGCCTGTCCCTATGGTTGACCCACCGGTCCCGTTTAGCACGGCCCTCCCAGCACCGGGTGTTCCGACGGCTTTGCTGGATGGTTTCGCCGGTGTGCTACAGCCGCCGTTTGTGGTCGCATTATTCCTTTCGTTCGATGCGGCCGCTGCCGCGATCGACTTAAGCGCTCGTTCTTTCGGATGTACCACGCTGGAAAAGTTAGAAACGGGCGATGCCGCAAGGGATTGGATCGTTTCGGCCATTGGCTCGGACTTCGGTGGAGATGTTTTGGCCGGCCCATCCAATGACGAGGGCGACAGGGAAGCTGCATTGGAAGAGCTGGCGGTCGACAGGGGTGATCCGTCCGGCGAGGTGCTCCGTTTAAGTGATGGTGGAGGCGACTGGATTTCGCCATCTATTCTTTGCCCCGCTTTGACCTCACCAGCAGGTGTATTCGACGACGAACTGGCTGCAGGATCGGTTGATTTCGCACCGTGCCCTTCACAATCGGAACACGTTGGTGAAGGTGCTGGTGGAGTCGCTGCCGCAGCTGCAGACGCGAGAGGTTTTGCCTCTTCCTTAACCACTACTGCAGTTGTTCGACGGGGGGTCTTCTCATCGGGGCAGCTAAAATTGGCCACCTGCTCCGACATGTCGGTGTTGCATTTTGTCAATATTTGGCTGAGAATTTCTTTGTGCTGCTGCTGTTCCAGTTCAATCGATTCCGGACTTTCGCGATGATGCGAGGTAACGTAGCTGCTAGCCGTAGGTTGTAGATCCTGCGATGCCGGGGCTGGGTTAATAACGTACATGGCGTCACTACTGGCGGCACACAACAATCGCGCACGGTTCGGACACCGGAAGGACACGATTGTTCGGTCGCTTTGCGGTCCCTTCTACAGCGCAGAACTTGTACGTGGTCGATTGTACATGCACCGGATGCACTGAAAGACAGATTGCAATCGTTTAGCACGCACAAAGATGGACAAGCGAGGAAACTTGTTGCTATCGTTGAATTTCGTCTTCATTTCTGCTCAGCTAATATTGCAACGTGATGATGGTGGCCAGTTTACCCAGCAAATTGGAAATCGACCATATCCCCAGCAGCGACTTGGCAACCCTTTTGACAGTTCGTAACAATCGAGATCGTAATAACGTTAGCTGTTGGCCGTTTCATGTAGTCTCGGATTTCTCTCTCTCTCTCTCTCTCTCTTTCTCCCTTTCGTGCTGAAGGCTCTCGCCCACACCCACACAGGCAGTAACTTGCAGGTCTAGTTTTACAGCAAGCGAAAGCTTTTTTTGTACGGAAGAGGAGTATAATGTCACTTTTTATGCAGTTCAATTCATTTTTTAGTTTTCTTGTCAGATTTGTTGTCCTATGTATTTCCTACGCTCTTGTTCACTAGGCCATAATTCGCATCGATCTCAGGCACTAAAGTGGAATCGCTTGAATAGTTTAATAAACGACCGCCAGTAATTCGTTAAAATCATTGACATAGTTCTATTTCCATTGAATTACACATATGCATCATTCCTGTCAGAGCCGTTTCGACACAAAAACTGTGCAGCATTACACTTTCTCAAATGATAGTATGAAATCCATCATCTCAACAGGAGCATCGCGATAGGAAGCAATATCTGTACCTTTTGCTTCAGCACACCCTTCTCGGTTGTACGAACGTTGCCAGGAAACGCTGGAATGTATGTGTGTTTTATTGTGCCGACTTCCATTCATTCAACACGCAAACGCAACACCTTATCCGCATGTCTCTTGCACTGCTGTGACGTTGATACTATGGACATGAACATTGCGAAAGGATTGCAATTTATATGCACCCACTGTAAACCGGCAGCTTGAGGAAAGGAAGCGCTAAATGCGGATGTAGATCCAGCATGCAGAAGAACATTCGCCCCGGTTCGTGCAATTCAAGGGATGCTGCTGCCGGTCTACACGGCACACCACGATAGCAGAACGGGTTTCTTGCGTCTAGTGCTTATTTCTAAGTAAACAGAGAAGGAGAGAGAGGAAAGATATTTTAATGAAATCAATATTTTCACAATCACAACATCGGTTCAGGAAATATAATTAACAAAATTCATTAAGAGGCAAATCTTAATCAACTAGTAATATTACTAGAAAGAGTATTTTAATTGTAACCAACGATTAGGTACGGATTTAAACTTGTTTAATATATGCAGCATTAAAGCAGTTTACTCTTTTACAACTTTTCAAATAGACAACTGACAAACTACCTTCAAACCATTCTGCATTCTGCAACATTAAGCTAACTAACACTAACTCTGCATCGAATTTACACTTCATCAAATCATTTTTAGCACCTTTAACTTTTTCGCTCGGTTCGTACATTAGCTAGACCACCCAATGCATCTTGAGCATGGTATTTTTTCTTTTAAAAAAAAGCAATAAGGTACCTTAACTCACAGTTTATATCCACCTGATATGATTACAACAGATAGATTCTTGGCCTATCCATTATCGAAACTAAGAAAAAAACGATATTTTAATCATACATACCCAAATCAAAGCACATCGATGAGGAAAGTGATGAAATCTGGGCATTTCGTAATTAAATCAATTAGATCGCCATCATCAAGAATGCTTTGAGCTTGATCTTCAGCAGCTATCGTTGCTAGCACGAATTACCCCAGTCAGACACTTGGACACTTGGTTCTCCGGAAAGGTGATTAAGAAAACCTTTGTCGTTGCTTACTATGGTCACTATATTTTTTCTTCGTTTCACTTCTTGCTTCACTTCGCCTAGTTGTGTCACTTTAATAGGGCACTACTTTTTTGCAACGCTTCCACCTTCAATGTGCAGAAACTCATCTGGCAACACGCAAAATTGAACCGTAGGAACAGCGATTTGCTCACCACATCAACACACCATGGCTTAGGCACAGAGAACAATGAGTAGGATTTTGTACACAATAATTGTATCGAACGGTTGTGGCACTATTTCTTGACGTTTGCACAGCAACATGCATTTACACTGTATTATCACGCCATTACACTACCTGTTTTCATAAGTAAAATATTATTCTGGATAAAAGATAAGCTGTCAGAAATGTATTTTTAAATACTACGTTAAATTTACTCAAACGGTTTCGATATGATACACACACCAACAGAAAAAAGTATGTTTATGATCTAAATCACAATGTTTCAGCATGATAACAATACGAAAATCTTCAAGCATCCTTCCTTCTGCAATCGACTCGTACGTCTTTGTATGTTTGTGAGGACGAGCCAAGCACAGTTGGAACAAAAAAACTTTCGCTACCCTATCGAACGACACGCACACATGAACCGCTGCTACGATGCACAGAAACACATACATACATCTTACTTCTGTACCACCCAGCCGCAGCACACGGTTGGTACCTATACTTCATTTGTACGTGGTAGTGGCTGCCGGTTCGCGATTTTCACTTGTTTTCCATCCACGGACTACCGAAACAAAATAATAAATCGAACACAGACACTACCGCACTCATCTGACACCTACAAAAGCACCGACATTCCCACACGAATATTCGCCCCTTGCTTCTACCAGCACTGTGCGCCACCTGTCAACGATTGTTTTCTTTACAAACACTCACACACGCCCTCATACACAACCTGTTTAGTCTCCCATTTCTACACGCCTAGGAGTAACCACAGGTTTGTGCGAGCTGTTTTTGCAATCAAAACAATGCATAAATGACCAAAAGCGTAAAACAGCAGTAAATTACGCGTGCTAAATCATCATCGACCCATAACCAGCGCTCCTACAGCTTCTGTATTACTTTTACTGCTACAGACTGGTCCTGCTTTGGATTCACATTTCCAATCGAAGCATGCGCGCGCACTTGTTGGATACCGCACACACATCTGCTACAACCTATGTACTAAAGTTTGCGTTTTGATGTAGCCTACCACCCACCCACTGCCACCCCCCCCCCCCCAAACATCCATATCGTTTCTGCTTGCTTTCTCCACTTTATGTATTTCACTCTTAGCTGGGAACGCTTTCTTAAGCTTTGTAGCAGTGTTCCCCACAAAAATATCCTGCCGTACCTCAACAAGGAACTAAATCTACCTAACATCGAACCGATTTGACAGGTGCAAGGGTCAGATGACAGGCGAAATTGTACTGATATTCATGTTATCGTCATTGTGTGTTTAAAGCCATGTAGTTAATCTCCTCCACTTGAGACATGCAAAAATACGTAACACCTTTGCAACTTTCCCGAAAATAACTATTATTCCATTCGTTGTGAACCGATTTTCTCGTGGGAGTTTCCGGTGATCCTGCATTCCATCATCGCCTACGGTACTTTTAAGAGCCGCATGTAAGAGACAACATATGTATGAGCATGTCCGTGAGTAAATTTGTTGCTTTTCATCGATTCGAGGACAATTTTGGTTGAGGACAACGCAATCATCATCATTTTGGGGACCGATACTGGTGAAGCAGGTATGAGCAAACAGGAACATGGGGACAGGCAGACAAAGTGAAAGAGAACGAAAGAAAGCAAGTCTTCCTTAAGAAGATCGCAGCCGCGAATAAACCACTAACCGAAAGAGACGAACCGGTTCGCCGTTTGGTGGATACACGCGATGCCGCGCTCCACACATTTGTGCATGTTGTATTCCACCCTACACCATCATCATCATCCCCGACGCCGTCGCCGTTTAAATAGTCTCCAACCCATTAAACAGAGGCTGCCAGTTGCTTCCCGCGCGCTCTCGGCTGGAAAAAAGAAAATCGGCATCTCGAGGCGAACAATCATCACACACCAGGCAGACAATCCTCAGGCTTATATAAAAAAAATAAACAACTTCAAACAAACAATACTCCCCAATACAAAAGTGGGGTTCTAAGAAATCTAAAAAAATTCTAAGAAATCAGAGAAAAACGCAACATATCGACCAACGTAATGAACAAATTTCTTGGCATCAGGATAGCAATGATAATCTATCAAAAATTGATGTTTGCGTCTTTTCCGCCTAGTCGGTCCTATTGGTCCAATATACCGCGCCAGTCAACTAATTCGCTTTCCTTCCATTGCCGTTCCAACCGTTTATTTCGACACTAACTTTTACTCGACAAATACTCGGAAAACTCCGAATTTGCTTAACTAGGGGTTGGAATCTCATAGTGTGATCAAACCCAACGCAATCACACCGCCCCCGGTTAGCCCAGTTTGCTAGCAACACATGATCATGCTACCGACTCACAAGTGCCACGAAATACTCACACCGTCTGCTCACCAATGTTAAGCCAACGGCGAAAGGATTCGGCTCTAACACAAGGGATACATTCAAGATAACCCTGAATTGTTTGCAGTTACATGTCATTACAGCGCGTAAAAGATAACAATTCACACCAAAACTAATCCTTTTAATCATATTCTCCCATTTCCTTGTTGTCATGCTGTAGCCAAGCGTGTTGCTCGAAGGGTGCATTTGCTCCTGTCGCCGGGATATTCACTGCTCACTTGCTCGGATCTCATTACGTGAGGATTCTGCGCTCACTTTCCACATGAACATCGCTTGCTCAAACGAGATAGCAACTCAACGGCACAGGATATTCTTTCTCACTCTCCATTCTTATATTGGTGGCATCAAGCCTACTCGTTTTCCCGTCATAGTACAACATCACGAAAGGTGAAAAGGAATACTGGAAAAAAATGAAAGACGCACACAAACACACTCAAGCATGTACACGCAGGTATCCAGGACGGCGTGGAAAAGCAAAAGTAAAAACACACTATTTTGTATCTGCCGCATATCTCATCAAACACACACACACACTCAACACATGCACAATGGGCTTTCATACAAGCAAAACCTGGCACGCACGCATACGTTGAGCCGCCTGCTACTGCTGCCGTACGAATTCTTTCCGTTTTCCGTTAAACATACGGATTCTTGACTATGACGTTTGTCTCGTTCCCTCCACTATCGGTCTTTCCTTTTTCGCAGCTACGGCCAGACCCGGCCCGCTCACGGTCTACAGCAGCTCATTATTCCACCTTCACGTATTATTCTCCAATTCATTCCCGTTTGCTTCTTCTTCCAGCTGCGTTCGCATTGATAATGCCGATGATGCTGCTGCTGTTGGTGTAGGTTTTGCCACATCCCCAAACTCCTACACACCCGCTTCAGTCGTGCTCCTTTCCCGTTCTTGCCACGATCAATTGCTTCCAAAAAGGAAACTTCCTTCCGCCACCGTCATCCGATCAGTTTGCCTGTATGGCAGGCACACACCTCTATCTCATATGGCAGTGAGCCATCGACACTGAGGAAGGCGAGATGTGTGAGAGACGGCCGTTTTGCGGGAATCGGCCCACCACACACCACTCCTTTTTGCAGGAGTAGCAGCAACTTAAGCCCATTCAATTCTCTCTTCTTTTTCGGTCGGCACTGCCCGTTTCACTCTTTCTTGCACGTTCTTAACTTGTCGGTTCTTTTTAAATCAAATTCCGAACCACTTCCATTCCTTCTCCAC
>KB694612.1:4746-15360 GCA_000349165.1 Anopheles christyi | reverse complement strand
TACTCGTTTTAGGACGTGCGTCATCAACGGTCTACAAATACAAACAATAACTTCCTAAAAGGTTCGTACATTCACATAAGCGTAGAAGAAACAGCTGTGAAGCTGCCGGCATTTTCTCACAGTAAATTCCTTCATGTGGTGGCTTAGAAATAGGAAATACCGAAAACACAGACCTATTTTAGCAACACCTAAGCAATTTCAATGCGGTATAAATGCAAAAAGAAGTCGAGACACATCTGTAAGGTGCTCGAAATATTCAAAAACTAAATTTAATAAATTCAAAGCACTAAACAATTTAAACGCCTTAATTCATGTGTAACTATAGATTGAAAAAGGAAAGTCATACAAAAAAGCAAAATAGTGAGTTGTGACACAGTTTTACGGTTCCCGTTAAGACATGCGCTTTAGAGACACAAATCCTCTCCTAATGTGACACGTATCCTTTTGGTCATGTAAGAGATAAAGACTATCCGAAGCATTTTTGCCATCCGTGTATGTGAAAGGAGCTACTACAATGACAACCTCTACGAGTTGTAAACTGATCTTACTATTAAAGTAATCACCAAGTAACGGAACACCAAGTTTTCATGATTGCTTTGTAGTTGGAATCAACAAAGATCGGTACTGATCGTTAGATCGTTGGGAGTTGGGATGTTGTTAAGCAGATCATGACGTGAATAATTCCAACCAATCATATCCAGCAATCGATAGGATCTCGAAAATACGGACTTTAAATCATTTTATTCAATCGTTTTGATGTTATTGCAATTGGACAGAATATCTTCAAGTTTCTTCAACAGGGAAATGCTTTTGGAGTCGATCGGTGACGCTTTAACCAGAAGTTACTGGAGGGGCGGCAGTAGGAGCACGGGTCGGGCGGACTTTAGTCGGTCGCGTGCGTCTGGTCCTTTTGGTGATCACACGAGGCGTGCCCGTTTTGGTAGTACGGGGGGTGCTCGGTGAGCGGTTGCGGTTGTTGCGCTGTGCGTCAGCAACGCTCTGCAAATATAACAAGATTTCATTAGGAACACAGAACATTCAGACAGGGCAAAACAGCCCGAAGATCTTACCAAGATTAGCATGATGCCAAGGAAGATGAAGAAAATGTATGTCAGTTTCATTATGATTGTTTTCTTAGAAGCCTTTCGACTGAACTGATTGTGACTTGCATTCTGGAGCCATTATATACGATTTTCAAAAGACCGAAACGGAACAGATTTCATTCACCTGCCCTTGGATAAGCGAGGACGGCAAATATTGGAGGGGTGAGGGGGGAGGGGGTAAATATCCGTACAAGACCAAACACATGTCTAACTTCGCTTCGCCGCTTATGCAAACTACTTCAACAAGAACACTTGGGGTCCGTACTGACACAGATAGTAATGTAATACGCATTACACATAGTATTAATAGGGAATGATCCCAAGTGAATAATTTCAGTTACGGAACTTATTTTTCATTTTCAAAGTTTTGATTCCTTAAAGTAGATATCCCGGTGCGTTAGTGCAAAAACTCCACGTCATCTAACACCTTCGTGCAATCCGTGTAGTGTATGCATTGGCCGCTCTCATTCCGCACATGCCCGCGTATGCAAACACATGCGCTGTGTCGCACAAATGGGCAAATTTGGCCATACGTGCCGCAAGATTTACCACAAGGCCTATCGAACAGGGCGAACGTTTCGTTGTTGGGACAAATGCTACTCGTAGCGGGCAACTGTTTGTCGACAACGTACAACCACGGATACCAACGTGCCAGAACGTTCCAACGGTGCCGGTGGTTTCTCATCCAGCCCGCTGAAAAGTGTAGGTTGGTAAGCAGTAACGATGGTCTGGCAGATTCGATCAAAACTATTGCTACAATCGCTACAACCGCGGCAATATGTCCTCTAGCACGTTCCATTTTAAACTGATGTACAATTTGATGTAATTTGGTAAGGTAAGACAAACCATGGACATTACTGCCTCCAAACAGTGATAATGTTTTTTTAATGGTCTCGTTCGATACATTCACAAGGTAGTAAGGTTGAACGTGTAAAATCATAACAATAGAATATAAGCGAAAAATCATCAGCTCCTTTACAACAATTGTTCCCGTGTATTACATCAGCTGCATCACCTCTGCTAGGTGGCTCAGTATAACAGTGTATAAATTCGAACAGTTTGCTGTTTGGAGCAGCGACATCTACTCGGCAAATGTTTGAACTTGAATACACCCAGCATCATCCTTGTTATAACAAGGGCCGATAACAAGATACTTTTTGGTAATCTACAATTTGATTTCAAATTGTTATTTCACGGGAGTTAAAATGTGAGTAACTGAACAGGAAAACGTTAAAGCAAGTAGACGCGATAAAAAAAACACTCCTTTTTTACCTTTCATACACCCTCCTGTACGCAATTCCATCAACTCCAGTGTGCTCGACTTCTTTCCTTTGCGGATACGAAACGTTTCTTATGAAAATTTAATCCTACAGACTTACGCCGATTCTAGAATCACATAGTGTTCCGATTACAATAAAAAAAAAAAACGTCGAGCTGAAGCTGGACGGGTGTGTGTATGTTGGTGTAATATTTTACTTTTGCTTGTACCTGCTGTTTGAAAATTGAACGAAATCGATTTACCTTCCTCAACCTTTCGTGAGACCTTTTCTCCATTCTTCCCCGATAAGCGATTCGAGGAAAACACACGCGCTTGCATTTGCACACCATCGGCAACAAGGAACCCCCATTCCGATGTAGGTAAAAATATGCTTTATTTCTTGTCGTTCACCTAATTCCAGCACCGGATGAGCTGCAGGATGCAGCCGATGCTCTGCTTGCAACACATATTGTTAAATATATTTTCTGTCAACTAGCACGTGATGTTCCCGTCGTCGTAGATTTCCCCCCTTTTTTTCTTCTTTTATGCTCCAGAAACATTACCTTTTATATACATTCACATTGTTCACCACAGAAACACCGAAATACAAACACCAACTGATTCCAGCTATTCATCATGTGAGTAGAACCCGGAAAATCCCACCATCGGGAAGGACACCTACCGCGTTCACATTGACCGCAAGCGATACCAACGGCAGGAGACAGCGGTTCTGGAAAAGTCTGTCGCTGGGTTTTGCCTTTTTGGGCAAAACAACAACAGCAACATACCTCACACAGCACACTGTCCCACCTCGCGGGGAGTCGCTTCGCGCTGGCTTACACTCGTCGGTGTGGAGCGACGCACATTCAGCAGTCATACGACCACGTCGCGGCTTTGCGTGGCCGGTTGCCCTCCATTGCTCTCGAGAAATGGATGTGTCACGAGGTCGGGGAAAAATCGGCACAGGTAGCACTGTACCGCAAAGATTACGTCGTGGTTAGCGAAGCAGAACAAGCACGAAACGCACAAACCTTGCAGGCTGATCAGCAGGGCGGCCCCGATCTGATAGTATCGTTCCAGCGAACATCCCTTCTCCGGGCGAAACGGCAACAGGATATGCTGCAGACCGAACAGGGGAATCTGTAATGGGCCAAAAAGAATCGACCGGTGTAAGGAAATTGGCAATAATTGAAGAACGAATCATCAGCATGCTTGCGTCAGAATACGCACGAGAATCAAGGTAGCGCGCGTGGCTTTCCGCAACCCGAGCGGTGCTGGATGGGGCGAGGTGGAGCTTAGCTTCGTCAGCAACACTCGGACGACGTTGATAAGAAACACCAACGAGGCAACCAGCGAAAAGCACACCGGAATCGTCAGCAACCACATGGCGTGGCTTTCGTTCATCCAGCAACTGAAAAAGAGTAACGTAAAGATGTTTTTGACCATAAACTCAAAGTGCTTCTAAATGTTAAATTCTTTCATCTCACCAGCAATAAGGCTTATCAACGGAAGTGTCTTAACTGCCCATATATCTACTACTATGTAACGAAAACACGCTCCTAAAATCACCACAAATCGAATCATGCTCCTCCACTTCTTTTTTTTTTTTTTTGTCAATTTGTGTCCTACCTTACGTTGCTTCTGTTTCCCTGGCACGTACCGAATACCTTCATCTCGGTTGACATTGTGCACGGTACAAGCCTATTTTTCTCTTATCAATCTCATAAAGGCACATTTATTTCCTGCTTGAACCATCAACACCCAATCAATTAGGATGCTACTGCCGCTCATAATCCATCGTACACGGTGGCCCTGGTTCGGTGCTCATAAAAGCATTGAATTATCGTACAAAAGGCGGACGAAAACTTTACGCTCACACTCTTCCGGTGCCACTAAAAAGAAGAGAAAAACAACACTAACCGAAACAACTTCCCCTCGTACTGGGGCGGCTCTTGGCATGTTTGGCTTCCTCATAAACCTCCAACGTCAATATATCTCGATCTAATTCCAAAGTATCACAAACAATCTCGTAAAAAAAAATAGCAACACTCTGAAAATGTTTCAGTTGTGTGTCGTAAAATACTTACTGCTCCGTATCGAGTGGCTGCGTGTTGCGGACGAGGGCGTACAGGCTCACCAGCACCATCGGCAATATCCAACCGATCGTGACGAACCAACGCATTGCGACAATATCCTTGATGAAGACCTTTTTGCCAGGAAAAGCGTACATCCATGCGGTGTCGGGAGGCGCCGGGTGGAAAAGCGGAAAAATCAAACGAATGGAATTAAATCGAACAGAAAAAGGAAGGCACTACTAACGGACACTGGCAATCGGGCGGCATGAATCAATCTCAGGCAACCAAAACCACATACTACCCCAGGTCATACCGGGACCGATATGTTCATCCCGATCTGACAAGTCAGCTTTTGGCGGAGAGAACACGACACGAAAAACACGGGGAGGCAATGGCGAAGGGCGACAGTCGGGAAGACGATACTCCCGTGTCAACGATAGCAACAGGCTGCAGATATCACTTCGTGTCTCGTCTGGGTGGGTGTGTGAATGTATGTGTGTGTGTGTCCTAAGTTGGTTTGGTGGTTTCGAAAGTCCTCCCGGGACTGTGCAGAACCGGTGTTGTTCTGATGGGCATCATCCGGCCCGATACCGGTGACCGGTTTCAGCAAACAACTTTGTCGTCGTCGTCGTAGTCGTCGTCATCGTGCAAGTTCCTAATCGAAGAGAAAATGCTGCTTCAATGAGGAAATGACCTCATTCTTCGATCAATGTACAACGGTACGACGGTATGATGAGATAGTTCATGTCATATGGCATTGAATGTTGCGGCCGAGAAGGTTGTACGGAGTCTCACTATATAAAGTTAGCACCAACGGTCACAAAACACACAATAACTAACTCGCAAAAAGGACACACGAGTCAATTGACGTATGACTTAATCGTTGGCAAAAGTTACTAGCCCACAACCGCAACCAACACAACTCCGACCCGTGTGTGTGTGCGATGGAGGGGATGAAATTAACTTTGTACCCATGTTCAAGAGCGCTCCCTGCCTGCGTATCAGTTTTACTACACACTGACAGTTTGGTTACCGATGGCAACAACTTCGAAGCAATGGACAAACACGAATGCTCATCCAGTGATCTCTGTCTCAGCACGGTTGCCAGGACTACCGTTCAACGAGGTACAATGTTCTGCCACCGTCTTTAGCCCAACAGAACAATACCGATGACACTACTCAAGACGACACACGAACCCGTGGTGTCCTGGATGCGCATATACTTACTATAACGAGTACAAGATGCAGGTGTAGTCCTTCGCAGAACATCCAGAAATAATTAACCAGCATCAGGTAGTGAAGCAGAATGTGCAGCCCAACGCACCATCCCTGCAAAGGAAAGGTTTGTTTGTGAGCAAGAATTTCTAGGAAAAAGTAACGAAAATTGAGGTTAATGGTTGAGGTGATGAACAGGAAGAAAGAGTGAGAGAGAGAGAGCAGGAAAAGAGTACGTATCATGAAACACGAGAAGCGCTATACCCCCGCTCTGTCTTGGGTAATGAACCACAACCGAGCTAATGCGTTGTGCGGACAGAGTGTCCATCTTTTGGATCAGGATTTGCAAAGTTTAACAATTATCTTCACCACACTTGCAAAATGCCGTCTCCCACAACGAAACCCCCACAACTTTGAGCTGAAAGCTCCTAACCCACAACGGGCCCACATGTGGTTTTAAGTATAAAGACACAAACTATGCCGAAACTAATCACATCCAGCACCCACACACATCTTCTCGGAACAAAAACACCATAAAACATGCATTTCTCTTTGGGGGGGGGGGGTCTGTGTTGTGCGGAAGAATTCACATGTAGGGCTACAGCAAAAATGTGCTTTATGTTATTTTTTCCCTCAATTAACCGACAAATCCTTCGCTTTCGTACAAGCTCGCCTCTCAGCTTCTCCAACTTTGTCGGACATGGTTCGGCCGTGCCCGGAAAACCCAATGCTAGACTTCCTGCTGTTGTACACATGATGTGCCGTATCAACATAGCACGGCCACTTGAGCAAACACTAAAATGCGCATCTGTTGCACAATAAGGTGTGAAATATTGTTTCGTCCTTTGGTCGCGTGTGCACGTTGTTTTTATCCTCCAGCAAACTCTGAAAGAAGCACTAAAACGTGCACAAAGCCCTGCCAATTTCTGGTTGGCAAATATGGACCAAGGGCGTGAATGTTGAATAAGTGAAACCGAAACGCGTCCTACAGTACAATCACTAACCAATTTACGTAATGTCCACTGATCTGTTACTGGCTGTGAACGTTGCCTGCGGCCGTAATCCAAATCAAACAAATATCTGGTGTGCGCCATTGAATGAAAGCTCTTTACGTTGTCATTATGATTTATGTCGAGATTTTCCTATTATTTTTTTTATTCTGACTTCCAATCATTATTAGCTGTATCCTGTTTCGATGCGTTCTCGTTCGAACTCGTTTGATCTCCTACTTTCGAACACCCAGCAAATGAACAGTCCATCGAAAATTAAACTAATTACCGGAAACCGCATCACACAAGTTGCATCAATTCCACGCACAGTCCAAATTAACAACTGCACAGTTCAAAGGACACTTGCAATCGTTAATTATCATCATTCGGTCTCTTCATGTGATGAAGCCAAAAATCAAACAGGCCCGAACTGATATCGCTTCAGTCTGCGTTACTAACCCATTTGTAAAATGGCACCATTGCTCTGCTACAAAAAAGGCGTTGGAAAATGAGGGAAAAAGAACTAAATGAATTTATTTCCCTTTCCTAGAAAACACGGCGTAAGTTAGTAAGTAAGTAAAAAAACAAGGCGGCGCGCATAAAGGACGTGTTTTTTCACACCCCAACTTTATGTTATTAAAATGCTTTTCCGGTCTAGCTCCAACAGCTAGCGCTACTCGCGAGCTCGAAGGCTTCAGCATGCTTGCGAAGCAACATTAATACAAGTTTTAAATAAATAAGCAACACCGCACCGCAGGAACGTAAAGCGTGGCATAACTTCTTTTTCTAGTTCTGATTTCTACAGCACTGTTTCTTCCTGTGATCTTTGCTCCTCCTTGTCAGGGAAACGTATCTTTGCTTGTTCACGATATTTGTATCTTGTATTCTGCACAGGTTTTGTCACCAAGAAAGGTCCCCAACCAACCAACCACCCATCCTCCACCTTATTGCTCTTTTGGCTTATGCTAATGCTCTCTCTATTCAGCTATGAGACTTTTTCATTTGGTCTCCTTCTCTCCCTCTCACATACACTTGTCAACACACAGAGGACAGCCGTTTTTTGTTGCTACACAATTATGTTCCGTGGCGTACAATGGGACCCCAACCCACTCAATTATCAGCTTTTTTCACACCTTGCGCTTTATGCCTGTTGCTCTCGGAGTAAACGATTCGTACGAACGATTGCGCCAGGACTTTTCCATACCTGGAACTAGAAGGGGCTTCGTCTACATTGTTCATGAATTAGCTTACAAACTCGGTGACTGGCTACAAACGTCTACCTAGCTAACAATGGTATGTAGAACCACGCATTACTCTAGCCAGGATCACAAGTATATATCCCCACAGGAGGGCAAAAGGTGTGCCCATGTAAAACTATTCCTTCGCTCCCATCCCACTGAGCATAAGCTGAACAAATCACTGAAAATTGCAAGACCCTTTTTCGCACAACATATTACCTCTTCACACTCACACCGACATTAGGCTGCTGTCTCATTTCTAGGTCTTACCGTATTTGCATTCAGGACATCCGGATCCTCCACGACAAACTTGTACCAGACGATCCAAAACAGACAGCTCAGTGCCAATGAGGTAAACAAATGGATGTGTATCCGTATGCGGGTGCATTTCAATGTTCTACAGAAAATAGGGGGGTAAAGAGGAATGTTGAAAACTTCGTTAAGATAAACATTACACGAAATAAGTTCGATAAGTACAAAACGGACAGATTAAAAATACACAAAGAAGTCGGGAGTGACTATGTTCCGATTTTCTCACCATTCTGTCGTCCATTTGTCGAGCAAAGTTTTTCAATTTGCTTTGCTTTTCCCAACATCCCAACCGAAACGGCTTCAGATGAATGTTTAACGACGTTATGTGAAGGACACATTATGCTTCTCCTTCCTTTTCTCTCTCTCTCTCTCTCTCTCTCTCTCTCTCTCTCATATTGGTACGAAGTTTAACCGTCCGACACAAGCGGCACGATCACTGTTGCGATGCTTAATGTTCTCAAGTGGCCATCACGATTCAACAAAAACAACGAATTACACCCCCTTTCGCTCTACACCTTGCGTGACAGTCCACTAGTCCGCCAACTGACCAGAGCAACACTTCAGAATAAAGATTGATTAAGAGTCCACAAGAACCTGACACTTTCTCCTAGCTCAACAAACTCATTCTGGGCCCGTATTCCACTGGGAGCACTTAAAACCCTCCCAGTCCCAAACCAAACTCCTATCGTGGCGCGAGTTAATAGCCACAACCGCTAACTCAAATTTACCCGTCCGGTTTGAGATTTATCGTGCAACGCATTTTTGAAAACTCATTCACACTCAAAGTGGAAGATATTCGGTTCCGGTGGGTGCCTACAAAATGGACCGCTGCTTTCGCTTCGGATAACATTCCGGGAAAAAAGTATCACGGTGGAAGAACATCCGCTTTTCCAGGAGCGACGTAACCAAAGGATTTCGCATTCGTTTTTTCATGTTTTTTTGTTTGTTCGTTTCACTCATTGTAATGCTCGGAAATACTTTTGGCCATTCCAGCGCTGTCGAGGGATAGCATTTCAATGGCGATCAATTATTCAACCAATGGTCAGCTGACCGACTGGATAGCTCCCCGACTTTTGATGCTTTCCGTCTTATTTAGGTCGACGGAACGACCATTTCGATGAGGCTTGTTTTACAATAAGGACATCAGATGAGAAGAAAATCTGGCGCCATCAAACGACTCACCTACTCCACAAGAGAGAGAAAGAGAGAGAGAGATAAAGCGAATGGCCCAATGGTTGTGACTTCGCTTCATTCACCAAAAGTCAACTCGATTGAAAAACTAGTTACCATCAATCATCTTCAAACGAACAGCATTTCAGCGTGATTTTCGGTTCTTTCACATCTATCTATTGGCCAAAAAACTGGCCCTACAATTTGAAGCCCCAGGGAAAGACAAGGTATATCGGACAAATGATGATCATCACATACTCTCGTCAACACGACATCGTCACACACAGGAGAAGTAATGCCTTAGCATTGTGTACATGTGGACCATTTTCGTGATTTCTCCTGCTTTTATCTAAAACAAATGAATTTTATATTTAAGTCACTGCGCAGCAGAACTTACCGAAAGCTGTGGAAAATACACAACGATATAATTAGCGTTAAGAAGGAAACCGTGTATCCACCGATGTAGATGTCGTTTACCAACCGACGAAGCTGGAAAACAAATTGAATGCAAAACATTAATTCGTAAAGTTAAATGAGAGCAAACATGCCACATGCTTTGCTTCTGTGTTCTCTCGCGAAAGGGCGTCTGGCGAAGGGAAGAAGTTCAAAAATACGACAAAATTATACGCTACAGAATCCCACTCCTCCCACCAACACCCACCCACCCCCCACAACTTTGCGACAAACTCAAACCCAGCACATCAACATTCAAGCGTCGACGTAATCTAGCATGAATGTCATGTTTTGTGCTATTTTTTTATGTTGTGTGTGCACTCGTCTATAAAGCGGCATCACCCGGATTGTGTAGATGATGTCGTCACCGAGACGTGTTGATAGCTTTCTAGTAGTCGAATGGCCTTTTGCTTTCCAGACGATTGGTGGCATTTCAAACAACCAAAAATGATAAACATAACCATTTAACAAGGGAAATAAGTCAAACAACGTCGATGTATGCCCGTCCACTAATCGACAGGTCTTATGGTGCCTGAACAGCAATTGATTTATCGCCAGTTTGTAGCAAATGCAGATAAAACTAATAGCAAACCACACACACACACACACACAGCCGTGACCTGGCCAGCCGTGTCCGCTGCCAGTGTATCGCGCCGAGACTATACATCATTACTCATGTTGTCAAATTTACTTTATCAACCTTTTAGAACACCTACTCCAGTGCGCCAGACGACGAGGTGACAAAGGTGACGACGCTTGATCAGCAGAACACAAGAATGATTGTAATTTAATTATCGTTTC
>KB694601.1:0-12294 GCA_000349165.1 Anopheles christyi | reverse complement strand
AAAAAAAAAACAGATCGGTTTCCATAGATGAGCAAGTTAATTCAATATCCTTTTCAAGGACATCTCGAAAATGAATTCCAAGATTGGCACAGCATACCGAAAGGTGAGCAGCTTATTTCCTTAAAGCTGAACAAATAAACACCAGTTTAAAATACGGATGCCACAAAATAATAATCACACGCCCATTGCAACTAAGCATGCCTCATATTTGTTTTGTTTTTAATATTTTGGCATCATTTATTCATTCTTCCGAAAGAGCACCCGTCTAAATATGGGCCATTCTATCGGTGGTGGGTGTTGGCAATCGTTTATGATCGCAAAACCCTCAAAATCCACGATGCCTAACATTTTCCATGGTGCTGTTTTGGTGCTTGGAGGCAGATCAAAATGAAGCAATCCGGTATGTTCTTGTTGCCGGGTCTGTTGGGAACGAGGTCAGTGTACAATGAAGCGAACGCGGGAGAGTAACTGGAGCGTATCATTAATGCTTCCCGACCTACACGACCAACGTACGAGACCACACTGTTTATTTGTTGATTCTTACGCATTTTTGGGTAGATTAGACATATTTTCGGTTGGGGTTTGTGTCAAATTTGAGTGCAGAAATATGAATATTGTTTTTTTGTCGCTATAAAATGTCGTTTGACTAGAATTTTCGCTTACGAAATACAATTTTCTTTCAGCTGTTTACATAGAAAGGTTAAACCTACACACCAAGGCCTATCGACAGTGGACAGTGATAGTACAAAAGATGGATAGAAAAAAGGGAAATACACTTTTATCGATTCCTCTGAGCTGATGGCAAAGATAAAACGTCAACATTAGAAGCAACCCACCATAAGGCACCAATAACCGACCCATAACAGTGCAGTGAAGGTTATGCTCGCCAATGCGTCCAAGGCCGAACCATGCGATAATCTTCCTCACCATCATCATCGTCGTCATCACCGATGCGCTACTGAGCTCACGCCACACCTACACGATGCGATCATAAAACAATCAATCAATAAATTAACCTTTCCCGCACTACACTAGCATTACCAGCAGTGTTAACCTTTCGCGCTCAAATAAATCGATCGTAATCATCGTGCTACACACACTGTTTACTGGAGCAACATTAAAATGGTGTTTCGAAGGGTTGGCAGTCTGTGTCGTGCGGAATACAATGTGTAGGGCAATACTGTTTGAAGAAGATCCTGTTACCGTGCCGCTGATGTATTATTATTCTTTTAAAGTTCTTACACAACACGAAACGAATAAGGAAATGCATGGTTGTGGTGTGTTTAAATAATATCCTTAAGCAAAAATGGATGCCTAAAGAAAAAGGAATCTTTCATCTTTCGGATAGACACAACATATTTTGGTTTAAAAATTAGCCTCTCTATAATTATGTGGCGTCAAGATACAGAGAATAGCAAGACTTCTAATTTTACACCATCGAATGTGAACAGGAAGAAGAATCCCTTTGCGAAACAGCATCATAATCTGTAAACAAGCGTATCGTTAGCCATTAATGTCCCGAATAACGCCACGTTTTTGCGGTGAATGAAAACACGGGCCAGCGATTGGATAGCGAACACGCCAACCAACAGCTGTTTTTACCGGTTGATTAAACATTCGCTTGACAGTCAATCCAATCGCGGAGAAAGAAATGTTTATCAGCACAGCGTGTACAACGTTCGAATGGTTTGAGTTTGTAACACAGCTTGATGAATCATCACCATCATCATGCCCCCCCCCCCTCTTATGAGTGTGTTTAGTGTATATCAGTGTTTAGCTACAGGAAGAGGAGACACCAGAAATAGCGCCCTTTCGTGGGGCCTAATTCGCGGTGAAACGAGATGCAGCGTGGTGGTTCAGGTCCAAAAATAGTTCCTTTACGTACAACACTAATAAATCAAACGTTTGTCAAATAAATTAAAGTGAATTAATTACGTACACTGTAGAGCAGCTAGCTGCTGCTCACTTGCACCTCGCGAATTGTGTAAGTTTTATTGCTTTTGTACAACAATTTTACGACTCTCTATTATATTCCGATCAGATTTCAATGTATGGTTTACCGTTCATAATTGTTGTTATTGTAATTGTGTTCCGACAACAAAAAGGTGGAAACAATGTCATCCATCGAATGAAATGTTGACCTCTCAGGTGAATCACACAAGAGCAAGGATTGGCTGAGAAGTTTATAAATGGATAGCGTTTAAGTGTTTTGATCCCTGTGTTAACTGACGGATGAAGCTATTAATGTTGCCTTTGTTTATATCTTGTTCACAGGAGCCAAAAAGCTGGCATACGCCAACTTATGTGGGAGTGGTTGACAAGACATCTGAGCGATCAAACAAATTGGTTTTTCATTTTCTAGTTAGTGGTTATGAAACAAATGGACGATAGTACGCAAAAGGTGTTGGCATGATTGAGGGACTGCTCCTGATCTTTCAAAAGGCGGTCTCAAATAAATTTAATAGAGTAAAGCTTTGATAGAATGAGGGATCTAAAACCTATATTTATATAATAATTAATATTGATGTATATAAAATAAAAATACAATAAAACTATTTTGATCGTCCAAACAACTTCAAGATCTTTATCGAGATCAATCCATTCCATATGAATGTCGACTCAATCCGATTCATTGGGCATTAATTATCGGCATCCCTGATTGTTATAGTTCTAAGTATTGCTTTTACAAGCTGTTGTAGAGTTCCGTTTAAAAAAAATGTATAAATTATAAAAACTGTCTATACATTTTAATTACATTGAGCAATAAAACATACAACACATAACAAGCAGTTAATGATAAATAAGCTAAGCAGTGTACATTTTATCCGCCCAAATGTATGCATTCCGCATTACTAGTAACGAATGTCGACTTTCGTCTTACGACAACGGTTTATTCTTGTGCCTTTTTGAAGTGATTACGCTCCGTCATATAAACTAGTAAAAGTAAAGTATAAGTTAAAAAGGGTCTTTTCTTACCTTCGTTGATCGTTTCCAACTGATCGCCGTTCTCCGCCATCGGTTCTATCCGTACGAGTGGATCCTGGAACACAAGTATCATCGGCCGTTCGTTCGGCACCGTATCGAAGCAGAACGTCATCCTGTGCTCGGCCGAGAAACGCTCATCTTCGCACGCCTGATCGAGATCTCCCTTGGTAAATTGTACTTCCTTTTCGGTTATGGCACATGTGTGAAATTGCACGGACGCGATCAGCTCCTTCTCGTACGTCGCCTTGTTGTTATTTGGTATGATCTGATAGCAACGGACGAGGATATCACCGCGCAACCGCAGCGGATGCTTAATTTCGTAGATAAAGTGCCGCGTGGTGATCGGTATGACGTAGATGTCGGAAGTGAACAGACAACGGACACCTTCGAAGATTTTAATGAAGCTGCGCCACTCGCTGTTGACGGTTATGGCACGGTAGTGCAAACATGGCGGCGATTCGACCCGTATCGCTTTCAGGAAGAAGGAGGACGAATTCAACTTGATCACACCTGACAGCAGCCCGGAGAAGTATTGAATGTATCTAACAGGAAAAGAGAGGACGTTTTTGTAATTTTACATGATAAAGATAGCTGAGCTGAACCGTCACTTACCTTCTGTGGGAAGGAATGCGCAGTGGACCGGCGACCGTTTCCAGAAACTTTTGCATCGAGTAGATGTCCAGATCGAGCCAGGTGGGCGTTCGCCGCCCATTGTCGGTACCGCCGGGCGAAAGGGAATTCTTCGAGTGGCCGCTAGCCTGCGGAATGTTCGAGCCGCAGATTTTTTGATACTGCAGGTAGGCTGCGATCGCCGTCCCGAGACGATGTTTATCTTCCCTGTAAACGGTACGAAAAACCAACATCAATACACAACATGAAGAAGAGGGCGCGCATTAAAATCTAATGGGAGTTTAAAGCAAACGGAAAATGCAACTCATGCTGCGACCTTCCGCTTTCGTTTGTTGGGAAGTGCAACAAAACTGCGTTCATGGTTCTGCCTGTATCGTGTTATAAATTTTGACACGTCAATTTGCAATCCGTTTCACCCATTCATTACATCACAATAGCGCCTATCTTTGGCAAGATTGTTATTAGGATAATTATTATTTACTGATAATTCAACGCAAACCGCGCGATCCATTCGCGTGAACGCATCATTAAGAAATCGGTTTCATTTTGTGCCGGGAAATAAAATCTGAAAACGATTCACCAGTGTGCAAAAGGAGGTTAATAACTGTTAACTTCCTTGAATGACCCCTCTCTTCAGACATGCCCAACGACTAACTAGTGGTGCTGACAAGTTAAACCAAACTTGAGAAACGATATCCTGTTACGTTATTGCATGTGTACTCTCGGATATACAGACAGTATACTACGCACTTTTAGCATAAGTGCAAATTAAAGCCCTCGCTCGACTGTTTGGGGTGAGAATGGATGCCCAAATTACAGATTTACCTTACTGGGCAGGCTTAATGTGCTATTTCCTGTTCACAATTTGTGTACATGTGCTGTTATCACAAATTTTCGAAAATGAGAAATGGTATCCTTTTTTTTTGTAATCAGAAATATTTCAGAATGCGTTTTTCCATCATTCAGTTAGCAATTATGTTTTTCAGACTGTTGCCCAAAATCTGCCGAAAATACAAAAAAAAAAACAAAAAATACTCGACCGTCTGCATAGCCGGCTGGATAATCATACCTCACATCCCGGGGTGTTTACTCTTCTGCCAAAACAGAGTTCCTTCTTTCCCGTCTCCAAAACCGTTTGAATATGATTATAAAAATCAAACGCCCATATCCGCCCAATTTTTATGTATCGCAAATTTTGCCATACATACAAGTACCGCGTTGCTTTTTTTCCATTGCCAAACGGAATCAAAAACATACCAACCAACACATTACACCAAACTGTAATCTCGTCACAATCTCTAAGCCTAAAGCAGCCTGTGTGTGTAGCTTTTTTCGATGTACCAACTTTCTTATCATCAACTACCGTGAACAGTTGTGTTGTTCGCCAGACCGACGGGAAAATTGATTGGTACCGTAAAAATTGCCACAACAACAAAACAGATTGCTTAAAATCTATGTTCATGCATTATTTATAAAGGATCGCGAAACGGCATCTTGCTCGCCACCATTCCTTCAGTTGCGAAAGTTTTGCCATGTTTCCTTTGTGTCGTATAACAGTCAGCTTTCGCCCTTTCTGATAGCGCCAGTGTGTTTGCATGTTGCATACGCTTACAGTTAAGCGTGTCTTCCGCCGGTAGAAACGACGACAAAAGGTAGCAACAAATTGCCATTTGGCTGTATTCCTCCAGCCCATCTTACCCCAACGAAGAGAGGCGTCGTTTGACCAGAAGCAACGGTGGAGTTTAAGCAGCGCCACAAAAAAAGGAGAAGCAAATGGCCGATGATTGACCGGTCGGCGCGGGATGGGTTGTCCATACGTTGTTAATATTCGGACACGGACACGTTTTCCCGATTCGGAGATTTGATTACTGTATAGCAAATACCGTCATTGAAACAATTCGCGGGACTCTCCATGCAGTGGGTAGTACACGCATGAAGCGCCAGTTCGTGAGGTGGCATGTATGAGCCGGCGTTTGAGTTTTCGCAAGCTTATGGGATTTTGCTAAAAGCGAACAATAAAAACGATAAAAAAAGGCAAAACAGATGTAAGCCAATAAGCCGGCATAATGCACTCTGTGTGCATCAGCATACCGGCACAAAAATACGCATCAACTACGGTGAGTTGCTTTTTTAAGTGTGCGGCTTTTGAATAGGCCGTAAATATTCAAATACGACACTCTGAGCCATTTTATGCTAATGGTTGGTGCTGGTGTGTCCTACAAAGTTCTCGGACCTGTGACCCTTTTAAAACCGATGACAAGCAACTGGAACGTCAGAAGTTGTCACCACCAACTATTGAAGCCGTTTTTAAGAAGGTAGTGCACAGTGCAAAGAGCATTTATAACACACTAATCAGGAAGGTAAATTAAATCAGCATTTCTGTATGATTTTATGAACTATTAAGATATGGGAGACCTTCCAGCCCGATCTTCTCATTAGGTTTCAAATTTAAATTGATAGATTATTTTACCGAACGAAGTAGCCGGTATAGATCCGAAGAATGAGCAACCGGTAATCCTACAACCCTTTAAGCTGCTTTAAAGTTTAAATTTCGGTTGCTTGAGTTGGCATTTGCTACCCAACAAAAAAAAAACAACAAAAAACCAAAGGTTCTTGCCACCAGGTTAAGCTTTAAGAAAAGCTGAAGATGATAAGAAAATAAATAAATAAAGATAGGACAACGACAACCGGTGGTCTGCGGGCGTGCATCCTCATCATCGACGACGATCGGGTTGTATGTTTGCCGAGACAACCTCCCAGGCAAAGTGCAAACGGGGTTTGTTCTTTCCTCTTTGAGCGCTTCGAAACCACCTTGCTTGGCGGTGGTCCATCTCAAGTGGATGACCGAAAAGCGCAGCCCCTTTACATATATCGCCGTCACGCAATCGATGCTTTCCCATGCAGACGTGACGGACGTGAGTGTAGGATTACCACCGCCCCTTACCCCGAACTTTGGGGGTCGCTTTTCAAAACATTCGGTCACCTTTACACTCTGGCGATTATACACATACAAACGCACTCACCTATCCTGCAGCACGACGATCTTTTCCTTTCCACTGCCCAGCCAGGAATCGATGTATTTGCACAGCTCGCACAGCTTCTCGAGCGTGATGTTGACGAGACGCGACTCCAGGTCCAGTATCCGGTAGTTCTAGAAAATGGACAAGGCATGAAATTAGAAGCGGCATAGAAGGCAACACAAACCAAACGTGTGTGAGAAAAGCTTCCGAGAAGGCGGGCAGCAGTAAGATTGAGTGATTATAAAGTTAACGGATAATGAGGTAGACTTATACTTCCATAAGGCAGGGAGGGTACTGTTTTGCGACCGTGGAACGCGAAACCATTACGCGTTACGCAACTCCACTTCAAGAAGCTTATCCGGCTTCCTGTCAAGTGTCTGCCAAACAGAACTTGCGTACGCACCAAATGGAAAACGTTAAGAGAATTGGACGCATTTAATTCAATTATCCATCATCCGAAAGCAGGTGATAGTACGCCAGCTTTACATGACTGACAGGGCAGGATCTCGTTTTCTGAGCCTAATCTACCAACCTGCTTATGCTTCTGTTCAAGCATGTTGATGAGTTCACGCTCGTGCTCGTCGACGGGCGGCGTGCCGTTCGAGGCGTGCGGTGACGATGAACCATTCTGATGCCGCCGAGCCGGTAAAGTTGACGCGAGAATCCGCTCCGTCACGTAGTTTAGCCGCAGCGATGTCGGTTCCTCAGCGTTTCGTACGACAGGATACGAGTGATGCTGTAGTTGGTGCTGTTGGTGCTGCTGCTGCTGTTGCTGTGGCTGCCGGTTGTAGTATGGTTGAAGCGAATAATTATGGTAATGGTTGTTATTTACATGGTTCAGGTTTGTGGTTGGCCTGGGCTGTTGCTGCTGCTGCTGCTGTTGCTGCTGAGCGTTGATCGTATGCAGTGGTAGCTGATGAAAGAGAAAGAGCAACGAAGATGCCAAATTATTTTCATGGAATAGACCAGGGATGCACAGAAGAGGGATTTGATTTCGCTTTTCTTAGGAAGCGCGGCAATGGCAGACAAGCGTGGCGCCCAAATTTGGAACACGAAACTGTTTCTCGAGATAACGATCACTATTCCCTTTAGGGCAGTTATAATCCCGTGTCCCGCTTTGTTGTTGTTTTGTTATCCCGGTGGACGTTTCCCGCGTGCCTTTTTACTTTTCAAAGCCATCAGAATACCGTGACGCACCGGTTTTTCCAATTTTATAGTTTTATGGTCACTCCATCATCATCAGCAGTTCCAGGCGCAGCGCAGAGATTAGTTTGCCGATCTCTCATCGGCATCCGAAAGTCCATCATAAAATGTGCACGTGACATTTTGTGCTCGAAGAATCCAGAACATTGCTGGATCCTATCTTTTTATCTAATGTGCCGGTAAGATTCCTCCGATCATATCAGAGGTCGGTTCTTTTAAATGCCAATCATAAATCGAAACGTACGCCTTACCGTATCCACACACCGTACTGTATCGGTGTGTGTCAAACACGTTGCGTTATATGAGTCGGTCCCTTTATACCTATGATTTTCAATCATGCATCATGACCGATTGCTAGACTTGAAAAACATGCCCATTAAGGCATGAACCTATATTCTTTAATGTTATAGATCTATACAACAAAAAAGAGAATACACTAGAAATAACCGATCATTACTTATGTCGGTTTATGTTGGGACTCGAAACGCGCATGGCCCCAAAATAATGATCGATTGTGGTTGGTTTTGTTTTCGGCCTCCGTACTCCGACAACGCACAATAATGATGCTCCTATCGATATGGTTGCGTTTGTTGTGCTTGGAACCAAACCATGCTCAGGACTTCTACCCCCCTGCCTGTGTTAGCGATCTTCCGTCGTACAAAAGCGAGAGGAAACGTAATTTCGAAAACAAAACGAAATTGAGGCGAATTTATTTGATCAAGCAAAATTACCCACATCCTTCCCATTGGTTCGTTTGGACATCTCGAAAGATGTTGTTGCAAGCAAACGATCTTTAAGGTAGCACACGATTTTTCCAACCAGCAAAACCAATTGGCTCGGTTAGTTAAGGAGGTTCAATGCATGATAAATTGGACGATATGATGTATGATACTTTAAAAGCGATCTCTAGAAATAGCGCTAATGAGGAGCGTTTGTTTGGGGAGTGCTCTAAAAAAATAAACTGTCCATACTTTGTGAACAACTGCCAAGCAATGTTTATAGCCCTTGGTGTAGGTCTTCCTGCCACGGCTTCCTGGTGTATCGGGAATTCAGGAACATGAACCCCTAACATTGCACTGAGAAACATTTACATTTTACGATACTTTGTTAGGGCTTCCACAATCCGTCGAAATGAAGAAAGGTTTTTTTTGCGACGAAGCAGTTCGCAAACCAGCGCTCTTTACGTTCACAAACATAATGAAACTATTTCATTACCATAATTTATGGTCGAATGTGTGAAACAGTTACAGAGCGTCATAAACGAATTGTGATGGATGGAAGGTAGTATGGTACCGTTCCTTAAGTCGTTTCAGATCTTTCAAACAGGTAATGAGCTTCTGTCTTGCAGACGAGGTACAATCATATTACAGTTTTATTACACACTGTTTGTTATCCAACACTGGTGGCACTAAAAGAAAGGAGGAAAAAAATGTTCACAACAAATGTTTCCTATTTATTACAATAATCGAGGCAAATTGTATGTTTTGCCCTCGCATTAGTTATCCGAATAAAGCTGGTAGCGGTCAACGTTAGTACCTTGACATGTTTTCACTTTGCAATTGTTTATGCTCAGCCTTCCGATTGGAGTGAGTTGAAAGTGAAATCTTCGTCTCAGACGTGATCAGCATCCCACTGATAGACGACAACAAAAATGCAGGCGAAAGGCATCAGCTGGGTCTAAAGCACGAGTGCACTTGGGTTGTGTCATGCAATTGCACATGTAAATGACATGATGATGCTACGTGATCACCATCGTGTTCGCTTCATTACACCGACAATCGAAAGCAGTCCCAGAGTAAGACCTTCAATAAATTATGGGGATTTTGCCAAGGAGAGCTCAAAAGAATAAAACAAATCGAAGAGCATCGAGCGAAAAAAGAAGTTAAACAAATATTTAATCCATGATTCATGGTGTTTGAAACCACTTGAATTCAAGTTCACGGTTATTTCTCCCTGTTGCAAGGAGGTCACTATGTAGGTAATTTACAAATCTATGAGATATTCCTTAAATAATTTGATCCAATATAGGAAATAAAGGAAAAACATCACTCCCATATGCTCCAATGAAAATGGTTCATTTTACTTAATAGTAACAATTTGTAGACTATACAAAGTACACCGCCTAGATGTACGGAAGAGGTGCCCGAACAAAGTGTGAAGCTAATCGCACCTCGCTTTAGAAGATCTTATAGCAGATTGGCGTTTCCTAGATGATGTCGTTAATCGTGATCGTTAACCTAGCGGCCAAAGCTTACCACACACATCTAAATCAAATATAAACCCAGATGATGATCTATATTTAATTACAGCTTTAGACTCGCCAAGACGTTCTTTAGCAGTTTTGGAAAGGGTATCCAAAAGGCGTCTGCAAGAGAACTTCTCCATTCATACTCACCGAATTGTACTTGTTGATTGTTTGCTGTTCCTCTTCCCGGCCATTTTTCTGTAATAAAATAAAAATAAAAAAGGCAAATTTTAATCACTTATGTCACACTTTAAGCGCAACACAGTACAATCGCAATTAAGCCTACGATAATCATCCGATCATCCAGCACAAATTGATTAGGAATTATGTCAACCTGTTCTGCCGTTTTGCCCTTAAAGTGCAACATTATTTACATTTCTTGCTTTGCGTAATTGCATCCGATTCGTACGGAGCGAGCGGTAGATACAAGTGGCTGTAATACAACAGTGAGTTACGATTACGTCCGATCGCGTCATAAAAGAGAGATCGCGCTAATGAAGCTAAAGCGGTGGTACAGTCAATAATACGAAATAAAATTGCAATTGCACTAGCACATCGAATTGTGATGCGATGGTTGGACCTGGCCCAGGCCACAACAATATTTCAACGAGTTTGCCGATTCCTCGGCCATTGGCATTCTCATTGGTCTGAGACAGTAAGCAAAACAAGCGGAAACGTAGAGTCAAGCTGAAACGGAATATACCGTGTCGAAATGTATTTTTTAATCGCCCGCAACAAAGTTAAGTAAGTGTAGGAAGGTGTGCTGTTATGGAAAGTATTAAGCACATGCATGGAGAAAAAACTGCCACCATACATTGAGAAGAATGTTTTTTCTTATCATAATTAAGCTACTCATTGATTGACTTTTCCAATACTTCTTCAGCTTTTTAAACGATTTTTTATCCCTCACATACGATCAGTTTGTCATACTAAAACCGGTCCATTGGCTCGGCTTCTACTGCCGAACCATCAGGATTCTTTTCAACTTTGATCGGTTCATCCGGATATCCATGACTGCATTAAAAATCTTCAAACCCTAGCCAAGAGATTTCGGCAGCTGTGTTTACGAATTTCTCATTCGTAAAAATATCCGAAACATATCCGCTGAATGCGGTTTGCACGTAAAAATGTGTGTGTGAGTGCATTTGTTTCGCGCTCAACGCTCCTGATTCACGCATGTGATTAACGGTAATGAATGTCTTACTTAGTTGTTCTGTTTCTTTCATGATTGCTTTTTGCGAAGCATCATTAAAAGAGCAATAGAACTATTTCGCGATCCTTCTTGCTGGTCAAATTCGCTTTTTGCTCCCAAAATTCATGCCATGCGATTTGGATGCTTTTACAGTTTCTGACAACTTCTCGGCATCGCTCTCGACAGGGTACGGAAAGCAAGTGATTCGTTTAAATTTTATTACAAGTTTAAGAGGGTGCAACATAAAAATGCAAAGCTGTAGCAATTAGGAACCCCCAAAATTGCCTTCATGCAACCGTAGACCATGTTTACGGTTTAGCAGCTTAAAAATTCGAGAGGAAATGAAAAATAAGAGCGGCACAAAGTTTCGAAACAAAAAAGACAGTGAAAATACATGCAACCCCGACCGTGACAGGTTTATTGATCCTTTGCCCGTTCCAAAACCCGGCACACAGGTTCGGAATGTCGCCTCTCTGCCTTCTTGCTGCACACGGTACATTATCGGACATTCGCATGCAAAGAGTTAAAATATGAAATCCACCAGTGCTCTTGTGCAGGTTTTAATAATACTGCACAAAACTGCAGTCAGCATAAAGCTGCGTACGCCTAAATTGTGGTTCGTAGTCACGGTTGATCACGATTGAGAAGGGCAGCAGCAGCAGCAGCCGTGCAGATTCTTGCCCCAAACTTGCGATCCTCGAACACGATCGCGAATTATTCCGCCCACGAACACGCTCGGAGAACTTGATTGGTGAGGAGAAGAGGTACTGTGGAATGCAATCTATCGCTCCCTCTCCCTCTCTCTCTCTCTCTCTCGCTCTCTTCTTGGTCAACCTGAAAGCGCTTCGGGGCACTTTGGCAGACTAATAAAAACCAGCAATCTCCAGTGGGTACGAAAATTGTAGCCATTTTCTTGCTTAAAACAGCACAAGACATGTTGTCACACGCAAACGTTCGAATGAGGGTCGAATGGGGTATGGAGAGACGGCGACGAAATATCACACTTGCATAAATCTTTA
>KB694590.1:0-13564 GCA_000349165.1 Anopheles christyi | reverse complement strand
TTTACCACGTAGCCGGATAGTCAGGGCTTGCTACGGGGGGACAGTCCGGATAGGAATTGAACTACGTCCGGCCTTTACAGGAGCCGGCGCGTCATCCATTAGACCACCGGGCTGCCCCTCTTGTGAAATACTATCTTTATTTAAGTGGAAAATGTGTAGTACGAGATAATTATTTATCGAAAAATAAGATATCCTTCTGCAAAAACAAATTTTAAAAAAACCTTACCCAAATGTAGATAAAACAGAAATATTTCGTTCGAGCGGAAGATTCGTGGTCACAATCGTGTTTAGTTTAGCATGGGCAGAACTTTTTCAAACGATGTTTATTTCAGGAGAAGATGTTTGTTCATCATGAGTGTCTTTCATTTCCTTGCTGCACTTAATTCTTGGTTGGGGCCTAGAGTATTAGCTCCTCGCAGTCTGCCAGGAAAACGCGTAGATAGTTTACTAGTGAGCAAAACCGCAAAGCATAAGGATTGCTGCTATATATATACACACACGCACGGGAATGCATACAAACGGCAGACCACCCAACTGGCTTGATTTTGGTAGAATCTGTGCAAAAAAACCTAACAATCCCACCACAGGAAAAGGGCTCATCCAAACACACTCTGACCAAGCGCAGAAAGAAACAATCGTTGCAAAGGTGCGCGTATAAAAACACTGAGAACCACACAAAACACACACTGCAGTCAGACATATTTGTGAAAAATGTTCCCTTTGTTCGGATTCCGTTGAACTGGCAGGCAACCGGGCAATCTCAACGTCAAAGGCCACCTGTGAGCAGCCAGGCCCTCCTCGGGACGCCCATCACTATGTCCCGCGGGAAGACAAACGTACCTGGAGGAAACATCGCCGTATCATCTCTCAATCTGCAGCGGACCACCGCACAATGCAACGCTCCACCAGAACAATGATTGTAATTTTTGCGAGTGATTTTTTTTGGCCTCCCGGCTCTTAGTATGTTTTTTGACAAAAAATAGGGAAGCAATGGCCATTTGTTCTGATGATCTTCAAATGGACCTGACACACATTTTTATACACGCTCTTCATTTAGCAACCGGATAAACCTTTCTCCCTTCTAAGAGGGTCCAGTGTACGTGCTGGGAGCGGATGTTGATGTTTTAATTTTTGCCTTCTTTTGTGCCTGTGCCCTTAAAATCTCCAAACGCGGCGTTGTGTGTGGGGATTTTCGCGATTTGTGCCATTGCGTAACGACCCACTCTTGCGTTGATATTGCTTAAACCGCACGCAGCCGTGGTGGCGCTTGGCGTATGTTATAGCACACTTCAATTGCGTGATATAATTGAACACATTGCATCGGGAAGGGAATGGCACGTACAAACTGGTACGTCAAACGATTTTCCCTCACGCGGCAGAGTACAAAGAGTGTTTTGATTGCATTTTACAAAGCAGAAAAGTTTATGAGGTCTTTTTACGGGCTGTTGTTTTCTATTTCATTTATCAAGCTCTTTACTTTCCCCCGCTGCAATCAACGTCGCCGACTTCATCACAAATATGCAACTTCAATTCGGGAAATCCATGTCACCTTAACATCAGCAGGCGATCGTGCTTTCGTGCACGCGCTGCACATAGTTGGACTAGTAAGTTAGTTGCCCTTGCCATTTCCAGGTGTGTATCAGAGGCCATGGAATCTACTAATCGAACAGCAATCAAATGCCCTGAAAGTTGTCTACTCAAGTGGCAAAATGTAATTGTCAGCATGCGCTTAATTACTCTACGCCACCCAACTGTCCATATGCGGGTGGCGGAGGAGTCAATACAGCTGACCAGATTGGAACTCGTGGTTACGCGCGAATAGATAATCCATGGTGTGAGCCGGTTAAGATTGCTCGAGTTTTTTTGTTCGATGTTGTGGTTGTAGTTCTATAATTAACTCATTAATGGTGAGGTACTAAAAATAACTGATATTTAAAATTCAAAATTGCTGTGATTAAAGAGGACTGTGTGGTGTTTTGTTGTTGCTTTCCTTCGGTCGAATCGAGCTAACGCGTGCGTATTATTTATTGATTGCTTCTTGCACATTGATTCCCTGTGCAGCCGAGCATGAGAATTGCTTCGGGAGGATAATCGAACAGATAAGCGTTATGCCGCAAAGGGGTGCGAAGATCATCGATCACTTACGTACACACAAACACATATGATCGATACTGTTGACTTGTGGAATAAAACTGTGCACGCAAAATGAATCAGCAAGAGCGTGCTGCGGTTCTGCCTATCTGCGACCTGCCCGGATGTTGGAAAGTGGAAAAGTAAAGTGCTCGGTTGTTTTTGAATAATTAGGAATGCAGGAATAGCCAACACACCTTGGCGATGGTTGGCGGATAAGCTTATAATCCTAAGATAAGCGGCACAATCTCGCTCGCTTCAGGATACGTGACGATTCGCGAAGGAACGTTTTGCGACGCGGAACGAGAAAATCAGTGCTCCCGGTGCGTTTTTGAGGCGGTGCGGAACGTGATCCGAGAATGATTAAGACGGCCGGGCGTCAATTGGGTGGTTGTTTTTAAAAAACGGGTGTGATCGATCGATCGTTCTCGGCCAGCGGCTCGACTGTTGTTTGCTGCACACACAAACCGGCTGTTACTAGGAGGAAACTATCAGTTGGGTTAGTATTAACAACAGCAAGCTCAGCGCAGGATCGAACGCATGCAAATCGACGAGCTGTGTGTGGTCGAATTGGTTCTTTTCTCAATGGCAGCTGATTGTTTGTAATCGAAGATGGAACGAGTGACGTAGAAAGCAAGTATTTATTGTTATTGTATAGAAGGGGGGAACCGCTGACTTGAGACTTTTTGTTTAACTTTGAGAGAAAGTATAATGAGTGAAGATGGGATTATTTTGATGGTTATATTACTACTTGCATGAAGTATTTTATTCTGATGGGTTGAATTGTGCAGTAAGTTTGGAAAACTTTGATCTCTTTTAGATTTTTAAATGCTTGAAAAATATTTTCCAGAAAAAAAATTGTGTGATCGTTTTTATTTTTCTGTTGGATTCCAAATTCCATCGACCAATACCACACACGATCTTAAATTGTTTGCAGATACAAATCTTAACTTCTCTTGACGCCGCATCTACCTCTCCCTGGATCTTTACAGAAGGAATGATATAAAATAATATACAAATGCGATAGCAAGAGAAGAACAAAACCTAACCTCAACAAACTACAGCAGAACAGCAAATGTTTCGTTTAGCCGTGAGACCACTACCAAAATCTGTAGAGTCTGCTTCAGAGTCAAAAGAAATTAATCGTTCCGATCACGCCAACTGCAGGCATGGGGAAAGGCTAGTGGAACCTCACGGCCAGGAGAGACGGACCAGTACGCCATTCAGTCTAACGATGCGAATCGGTGGGCCACCATCGTTGTGTATGGTGTTCGGAAATAACAAGCGTACCCAACTTGGTTGCACACAATGGGAGCTTGTGTCCGCATACCGCCAAAATAACCAAATCGCAATCACGCAATAGCATTCTGCGTCGAGCAAGTGGTTGTCGGGTTGGTTCTTTTGCGTTTCCTGGGAAATCCTTATGTACGCGTTTTTTCTTCTTTTCCTTGTGCTGAGAATCCTTTACACTGCTGAGGCTTCCCCTTTAGGACAAGACAATTTTTTACTGCTGCATGAGTGCGCCTTGTCCACGCGATCAGGGTGGCTTTCGGTGGTACATATGGTAGCTCACGATCGAAATATCAACGAATCGATATCGATGGAGCGTAATTTTCTGCCGTCCGTTTGGTGTAAGACCGCCCAACCTATAGTATACGGGCACTACAAACTAACTTACTGAGTCCTGCTGAAAAAGAAGGAAAATCGTGGCACCACAACGAAGCAACAAAGAGCACGAAACATGAGACAAGAAAAACCCAAAACCTATCCAAACACGTTAATAAGATGATGTTATATGTTCTTGTGCATTGCCTTTTTTCTTTGCTTTTTCCTTGCGCCTGCCGGGAATTCGTAGTTTGTTGCAGCACCGTCTTTGCCTCTCAAAGTCCTCACGATCAAACTGCTTTCGGGTGGTTCCGCACTCGGTCCAAGGGAAAATGATCCATGGAGGTCCTTTCGCAACGACGCAACCGGTACGTAATGGGCTCGTAAAGCGAGATTTTTCCTGCACCTTTCGACCGAGCGCACTTGCCTTGGAATGTACGGCAGCGTCGTTCCGTGTTTATCGATATATAGCTCCGGGCTAGGACTTGATGAAGATCACAACCGAGCAGTAGGCAAAAAGTTTGAAAAGCCTGAAAGGATACAATCAAACCGTGCTCTGGCTTGAACACACGGAGTCTAGGGTTTGAAGTCGGTTCCAACGATGCACTGCAAGGAGCGATCGAAAGATCACATAGAGATACCGCAACGATGTGGGTTTTTGTAGCATTTTCGTGTCTGTCATCCTCTCGCCGTTTCTTCTTTTCGCAATCAAGGCGAGCACGGTCGCAAGTTGGTTGTGGAAGTAAAAATTATTTATGATTTATCAACAGTTTATGTATGCGCCGATTTGGACCGACAGTTGGTAGAGTTTGAAGAGACTTTCGTTAAAGAGGGTTAATTTATGCAATAAAAATTACGACCCGTGTGTCCACGGCTGTTTAGCGACTGGCGCGAGAGTTCGCAGCGATTTTCAACAGGTATTTAGTACGTTCGAACGATACAAGAGTATAAACTCCGAGTGTCCCGCTGGTTCGTGGGGCCCAGAGTCACTAAGCATATTGGCATCCTTTCAACGGTGGTGGTCTCGAAGGTGTATGGGTGATTGCGTTTGAAACGATGAATGAGGGAATGTTGTTGCTTGAGGAATGGAATTTGTGTTGATTTAAAAAAAAATTAAACTTTTGATCTTGTGAACCGTCCCCGCAAGCCTGTGAGATCTAGTAAAAAAGTTTATTGGTCGATGATCAACACTGCATGGTGTCAGTATTGTTGGTACAAGCTCTCTCGTTTCAACCTCTTTTTGTTTCTTTCCAGAAGCTCTCTCAATTCACATTCAGCACCTACCGGGCACTTACATAAAGAGATTCCGGGGAAAATTGAGTCGCTCGAATAGTCCAATCGATTGGCAGTGAGTGTGCAAATACCTGCTGCCCAGCGTCACGATTAAATAAGCTGCAGAAAACCTCCCCTCGACAATCGCCGCTAGCAGATGCGCTTGCTGCTCGTTCGAGACGAAAAATCCACCCTCTTTTTCCTCTGTTTAGCTCCTAATGGATAAACGTGCAGCCCGGGGTACCCGTAAAGCTGCAGCAGTGGCGGTCCGATTTTATGACGAAGTAAAAGAATTCAGAAAATATAGTTATTTTATCGTTACCACCCCTTTGAAACCGCTTCCCGTTTGCTGTACCCCGTGTATTGTCCTTCTTCTTGCTTGTTTGGCAGATGGAAAGTGAACAGGAACAGGGGAAACGGGAATACAGTTTGATCGAGGGGAGGCAGTTTGTTACTCCCTTCTCGCTTGCTCGCTTGTTTCAATCGATCGTAGCGCCGCAGAGAATCGCGTAATACACACACAATAATGGAGCCGCCTGGCGGTCTACCGCTGTGGAGGTTCTTTGATTCCGCGGGCCCATCTGATGCAGTGGGTTCGTCGCTTGTGGTACGGTGGAATCAGAGGGTTGAGGCTCGTTTTTGTTTCATTTCTTTTGTCCTTCTCTCTATCTCTCTCTTTCTCTAACTCTCTTTCTCTCTCTCACACAGTCTCTGCGTTCATTGGCGGATAAAAGCTTCCTGGCTGTCTGTCTTGCTACGGATCGTTCAAGAGAGCAGTCTCCACTCCACTCCACTCAGTTTCTCCCTCGTCATTCATTTGCGAAACGTCTCATCCCCAAACGAAGTTTGCCCATAGCTCCCGGCAGTCTCCCGGGTTCGGTCTCTTCCACTCATTGGGCGACCTCACGCGGTTCTTGATCCCTTTTCATTCAACCGCAAGGGATGGCGGTTTCTTCTTCCTCATTTCCATTTCGCATTCGGCTTTGGCGCTCTGGGACCGCACATACGCAACGGCGTTCTGACTTTACGTTCTCTCATCAATTCCATTCCCACCTCTTCATCCCGCAACAGCAACACCATGCATCGGCGCAGCATTTACAGTGGTTCTGCGTCGATCGGTCGGGCGGGCGGGCGGTCGGTCGGTCGATCGGTTCGGTGTCTGCACGCCTCGGCCAGTTGATCGCTCGCTTCATCAAACAAAACGCTGATACAACTTATAATGAGGCATTAAAAATCGTTGTTTTATGTTTCATTTTGCCTTCATCATCCAAATTAGATACTTACAATGTTTTGATTATTCGATTTTATTCGGTTGAAGTGGTTAGTCGCTGTTCCTGTGGCCTGTTCGCTTCCCATCCTTTCTTTCCCACACAGGCACGGTCGGTTCTTTCTCTTTCGATTTTTTCCTTCATTTTTCACTTGTTCTTAGTGTGCAGGGTTGTCGGGAAGTTTTGTGTTCGAGCAGCAATCGATCTCGGTCCGGTGATGATTCTATTGCTTCGCTCGGCGCACACCAAAAGCGAAGAAGATCGCCTCCTCATCGTTGCTTGCTTAAGCGTACAGAAACACTTTTCGTTTCCTATTCCTCTGCCCTACATCCTCCACCCTCAATACATGGTCTTTTGTCTCGTGCCGATGCTACCGAAGAGTCATGCCGAGGGCGCCCGACCGATCATCGCGTCCGAGACCAATTCACGGTTTTGATTTAAGTCCCCGTTTGTTTTTTACAAACATGCAGCAGAACCGCGGGGATCAAGCTTTTACGCATTTTTGGTAAAGGGGTTTAGTTTATTTTTTTGCTTTACGCTGAGAGAACCTTTAACAACCGAACCTGCCCTCTTGCCTCGTGAACCAGTGATGGACGGGGACGTCTTTTTGGGAACCACCTAATTGATCCATCTTGAACCTGAACAGGAAAGGGTTTGAGGAACGCAGCTAAAGACGATGATCGATCTGCGGCAATGCCGAACGCTTTACTCCTGAACTGACTGCTGCTTTTGTGGGGCCCTAATTCTTTTAGTCCGTATGTGTATACGTTTTTGTTCCAAAGTCCATCAAAATGGTCCCGTTCAGCCGGAACGCACGAAGCCTATAATTTAATTGAACCTAATCTTCCGCAACTATTCATTGATTAACAACAACAGCACAAGCAGCCACCACAACGGCAGCACCATTGAAAGGCTTTCCACGGGCATCGGAGGGTTTATTGATTTGATTTTAATTTTAATACCATTATAGGGCCTCCTCTTTGGTGCGATCTGGCCGGGGATGCAGCCCGATTTCGGAAGAGATTTGTTATGCTTGTAGAGAAGAAGGGCAACCATTAGAATGATTTGTCTTTTCTTTTCGGTGTTCGGTGTGTTTGATACTTGTGCGCGGTTATAATGCATAAACCCTCGATCGTTCGAAATCCGCTTTCGGATCGGGTCGAAACATGTTGGTCCCGGACAGAATCGGTCACATTTATAATGATTCGTAAAATTTTTCATCCCCCGAGGAGAGGTTCCTTTTTTGCAGAGCACTCGAATTGATTTCAAAGCCACTCATTGATCGTTGATAATTGATTTCCGGTATCCAAAACCACAAAAGGTCAAAGGGAGTAATGACATGTAAATAAAAAATCAGTGGTGTCGGTTCTTGATGAGTTAACTGGCGATGTGAGGTTGGATGGGTAGGGAGATCCTCGTGGGTTTGTGTCTAGGTGTTTTAGTTGAAGTTGGCTTGCAATTAATGGTTTGATAGTTGGTTGATTTTATTTAGAATTCGATAATGATAATGATAGATTTGGTTCGCTTGGAATGATAATTACAGGTTGAATGTGTTGCTTTCTGTTTTGTGAATACGAGCTTACGAGTTACGGTTGCAGTGTTGTGAACACCGCGTAAAATTAAACCAAATACTTTGGGTTCGTGGTTTTAGAATTAGTATAAATCCAAATATTTCTCCACCATACTTGCTCGCTCTCTCTCTCTCTCTCTCTCTCTCTCTCTCTTTCTCTCTCTCTCTCTTTGTTCTTTATTTCCTTAGCGATCGTCAATCGTCGAAAAGTACGTCATAAAACATGACAGGAGTTTAATTGCTCCTACACAGAGGCAAAACAAATGCTAATAAATCATTAAGTCAACAGTCGCAAAACATTGCGATGGAATGTCTTTCTCACCATTTTGGGAGCAGCCACCTTGCACTGCAATATAAAATGCACATCTTATTTAGACACTCGGAGATAAAGAAAGAGGATGGCGTGAGTTGTTAGAGGAAAGACCATAAAACATATAAAGCATGAACCAAACAGAAAACGAGCGAAGTAAACAAAACTACCAAAAAGTTATCGTTAAACAGCAACAACATCCGCCACAGCGATTCGACGGAATCCGAAACATGGGATACTAAGGGGTAAAAAAAAAAAAAAACATTGACCATGTTTTGTTTTTGTAAATCTCGTGTGTCTTTGCTCATTCCTTTTACTGAACCCCCCACCTTGTTTTTGGCGTTATTCTCTTAATGGACGCGCCTAAGACTCATCCCAAAAGCCGGTCATTTAAGCGAAAATTGCAACGTACGAAAGGTAAAAACTGGGCTGAAAAGAAAGGAGACGACCTGCAAGCAAGCAAGCAACGCTCGACCCGGGTTGGAATTTAATTAACTCCTTGTTGTGCAACTGTTTTACGGAATATTTGTCTTGTTCCATCACGCGTTTCTGTAATTAAGCGAGTGAATGAAACGGTCCCCCAGTTGTATGGCGGAGTTTCGAGTGGAGCCCGAAGAGAAGTTAAGGCTGGTGAAGAAACATGGCATAGGAGCGTGGTTTGGTACGCTGTTTACAGATTCCTGTTCTTGTCACGCCGAATGCCGTATCGAATCCTTCAACCCTAATAGTCGGACCAGGGGAAAAGCTTGTGTGATAGAAAATAATTAAAAAACATTATCATTTTGAGTAGAATACCGTGAAGAGATCATGTACTGATAAAACTGACAACACGTTGATGTCTTTTGTTTTTCCTTCTCTCGGTATGTATGTATGTGTGTTGAATATGCATTAGACGCTTTTGTTCGAAAAAAAAAACTGATCAAAATGTGCCCGGATGTTAAAGAGGGGTGCAACAACTTCCATCAACTAGAGATTAGTAATCCCAAAACATCGAATGCCACCCATGGCTGCATGGAGCGAAGAAGTTCACAAATAGAGTTCTCACTTTGGGCAGCAAAACCGGTCAAACGTAACGCAACCTTACTTATGCAAGTGTGCGTGCGTGTGTGTACCTTTGTCGGCATGTGCTGCCGAGCGAGATGCTTACTTACACACTCAAGCCTAAACCGTTTAGCCTACCTAAGTCCACTGAAGGAACAGCAAGATCAACAAGAGTGGAGCGGAGGACGAGATGCAAGATTTCTCCTGCACGAAGTACGCAGCAATACGTTCGTTTTTTTAACCAGCCCAAACCCCCGTGGCCGCATATTTACTCGTCTATGTGTCATTAACACTGTACCGATCTGTCAATAGACTGCACCGAGCTTGTTTGACCGAAAACGCTTCTGGTATTTTTGGCTGCCTTACTTTAAACCCAAACGAAAGAACATGCGGTTTTTAGAAGATGGAGGGAGCGGGCAGAGGGGCTGTAAAACCTTGAGCTAAGCGCTAAGCAGGGCAGGGATCAATATTTGCTCGTCGTGGCATGCCCCAGCCAACGAGCGCTAAGTGAACGGATTTAAATGTTTCGTGCCTGGTGCAACGAAAGCTCTGTTTGTCCACAAAAACGCACACTCTGGGTGATCCCGAATGTGGATCTGTTTCCTGTTGGTGGACTTTGTGTGGAAGGCAAAAGGGTCTACCGCAGCTTAGCCAGCCCATCGAAGACGGGAAACACACGATCGACGTCCCGATGTCTCAGGGTGTGTAAGGAATTTGACGATAAGCAAGACACGTTTTTAATGTTTAATGGCGTCGATCGTGCCAACGGAAAGTGACACATCAAATACTGAACGAAATAAGACGAGAGAAAAATATTAAAAATGCAAAAAACAAACGAACCCCTCAAAGAAAAGATACCCAATTACCCGCTTGTTCGCGATTAAAACATTTGTTTCACGATGGACATGATGAGATAGTTCCCGGAAAGCCAATGGAAAATGTTCACCAAAGGCCATAATGCATAAATAAAGTTCCTAATCATGCTCCTGGCTTGGGGTTTGCTCGTTTACTAACTGGCAAACCGGAAAAATGGACCCTTCAGAACGTTAGAACGTTTAAAAACATGGGGCGAGCGGAGAAAGAATGTGCCTGAAATGGGTTGCCCGCAGCACCTAGTTTGTCAAACCACGGAACCACTCGCAGAAGGTTCGGAGGAGGTAGAACCATTGAGCCAAACCATGTCGAACATGTGAATGGAAGCAAATTATGAAACTTGCTTGTTTGGTACTAGGTTAACAGTTCGGAACTAATTACTTCCCAAAACAAAACGTCTCACTTCGGTTCGGTGGTTTGGAAAAGCATTCTGGAAGGCGTAATGAAGTGAAGGCATTTTGGGAAATGAAGCAAACGTGGAGATCATAAATGTTACCACCAACTGTGAGTTGGTAGTAATGACGCCTTAGGGGAAAACTATAAAGCGTCTGTTTGCAGATGTTAAAAGCTTACTGGAAATCATTTAAAAATTGTTTGTTAAAATGTAATAAATGAAATAATTGGCTTCAAAAGCGAAAATTCAATTATGTTTGGCACTGTCTCATTTCTCTTTTTGGGTAGTCGAAAACAAAAATGCTTACACACACGAACGAGATGACCTTTTATGACTCATCCATACAAGCAGAACGAGATCATGGTGATGCTGTAGAGTGGGGGCAAAAAGGAGAAACAGCTTTCCAGGCCTAAGCTTTCAAGCCAAGTCCCATCGAAAGATCTTTCCTGCTCAAAAGTGCATTCCAGCGATAAGAAAATAATGAATGACTTGACAGGGTGAACATACCTTTTCAGGCCCAATCGAAGAGGTCGGGAATGGTGGCAGGTGATGGCGTTGGTGGGGAATGATAAACTTCTTCCCAGGTAGCAAACGCACTCTCCCACCTCACGTTGACGGTGATCAAATTAAAACAAATTAGAACAGCGTTAAACACGACCAAATGACATAACTTTTCTGGCTTGATTTTAAAGAATGTTGTTGAAACGCGTGTTGCTTTTTGTTTGATTGTTTCCCAGAGGCTCAGTTTAATTTCGTGTTTAATGGATTGGGTCTCCGAAACGTTTGGACGGAGATTATTTGACGTGAATGCAAGAGAAATGCATTTCTTGGGAAGGATGAAGAGAATAGTTAAACAAATAAACACGAGCTAGTTCTAGTGACTGATTGGAGATTCGGTATCGATTTATTTTTTCCCAGTGAAAAACTCATGGCTGCGGATCTTGCCGACTCTTGTCACGAACATGTGGATCTTTAAACGATAGAGCTCGCCTTTTCTGTTAAACGGGGCATGATCAGTGGAACTCGAGCCAGCGTGATAAGATGTTCATTAAGCAGCGCATTAACATTTTTCTGCTCCGGTCTCATGAATGCACGAGGAATTCAAATTCGTCGGTTTTGTGAAACGATGACAGTTGAAAGCGACCCGTTGGCGAGTCGGTGCAGTTGGTTTGGCACAATGTCACACACAAACTCGTTCTTCCAGGGGAGAGCAGCTGGAATGCAACAAAGGGACCATTCAGTTTAAAAAAAAAAACAACATGCAACGTAGTTTTTGCTCACGTTTTTCTGGTACTTGTAACTGTCGCACCCTACGACGTCACGCAGGAAAGATCCACGCATTCAAGGATTAGTAGGACGATTGGGTTGATGATGGGAGGGACGTTGTCGCTCATTTTAGTATTTTTGTGCTGTGTACAAGGGGATAAAATGCCACCAATAAAAGGAGCATTGGTCAAGTTCAAATGGGCTCGGGAAGGGCAGGAAAAAACAACAAACAGACCCATTGGCCCACCCATCGGAGTCTGTTTTGCTGGCGATATGATGCCCGAGTCCAACCCTGACCCTGAGGTACAGCCGTTGCGGATGCGTGCCAATTCCGGGATCTGCGCCTGTTCGGGATCAGTGTCTCCGTTCCCCACTCGACCGGCCAGAGCAGCAACCCGGCGAGTGCAGATGGGACACTTAAGGTGAGCAATAAATAAACCACACACAATTGAATTGAAATTAAAATTCCATTAATTCCTCTGCGGGCGGTTGTGGGGACAGTGAGTTTGTGTGTATGTGACTGGCAACATTTGCCAATCGGTGATTGCCATTGCTGTTCTTACCGTGTGGTGCACCATGTTGTTGTAAGAGATGTTACGCCAAGGGCAAGAGCGACGGGTACACGATCCTTCCCTGGTAGGTAAACGGTCGAGAAAACGGCGGACAGTCAGGTTCTTCTGCTATCGCTACGCATGTCACCACGAAGCTGCGCTCGAACGAGAGAAACTAAGTAAAATGAATAGCTTGTCGTTGCCGCAATCGACAGCTTTAATGGGGTGATGAGTGTGTGTGTATTGCGCGTGTCCCTCCGCATACCCTGGCCAGCGTCTGCGTTCCAACGGAGGCTCGGAGAAGATCTGCAAATCGGTGAATATTTTTGCAGCCCGCTATTCGTGTGCCTGGCTGCCACGGCAGACAGCTTGTCACAGCGCAAGTCCGAGGACAAACGGACAAACGGACATCGTGGTGGCGTTCCAGCCACTCTGGTGGAGTTCTTCCGCGGCCCGCTCTTCTGAGTGCACAATAAATCCATGGGAAATAATAACGCAAAGTGAAACGCTAAGACTCGTTTACTTTGGGGCCGATCGAAATGATACAAGCGAAATAGCCAGTTCGCGTGTGTCCGGTGTATTCTTACCCAACTCATGGCGAATATGTCTGTGTGTGAGTTCAGTAATCCGAACAAACGCTTCTCCTTTCGCCCAGGAAACGATGCAGTGATAGATGGCTCAGTTGAGTATTAGCGCAATTAAGGATTATTTATTATGGGGGGACTTTTGTTCTTTTTCTGCTTCTTTTCTCCCGATCTGTCAGAAGGTAATTCTGACCATCTGCCGATGTCTTTTCGGGAGTGGAGTGGAGTAAATATGTAGCAAGGAATGTCCAAAGAATGGCCGAAAAGTTCACAATGCAACGTTGAAGGGAAATTCTATGCTAAATTAACCAAACGTAAGAATCAAAAGATTGTAAGCGACGAACCTTGGTCTAAATAAAAAACAGCTTTATTACATTTTTGGTATGAAAGTGAAATTAAGATAGCAAATGTAGTAATTAATCAATGATTGACGCTGTTAAGAAGGTATTGTTTATTTATGAGCGTATACACGAAGTATGTATACGTATATAAGAAACTTATACTAAATGGAAATAAATTGTTTTACAATTTATTTCCAGATTAACGGCATTTAGCTTATGGGTAGGGATTGATTTCCTCAATGCGTCCGTCGATGGTGGCATAGCCTTATGGATGCTCCTAATGGAACCTTAAAACACGAAATAACAAAATAAGGTGTCCCGCTGGGCACTTAAACAAAAAAAAACACACACACACACAC
>KB694579.1:0-12237 GCA_000349165.1 Anopheles christyi | reverse complement strand
TGCTCTTTTGAATTGGCTATCAACGCGTTTCGAGCTAAAAGTGAAAGATCTTAAAACACAACCAAAAAAAAAAAAAAGGATAGAAAAACCGGAAACGACGCATGCAAAACTGCATTCAGCAACAATTACGTAACATACTGGTGCATCGAGCGCTTCAAGGGTGTTGCAAAGTGTTGAAGGAGCCGCAGCAGAAGCAAATGCAGCAATAGCAACGTCTACGGTGTGTGTGCCCTTAGCACGAGCGCCTGTCAATCAATGTGGCTTCGAATGTGTACGCTTTGGGAGTGCGTTACAGCCAAGTAACAAGAGTGTTTTTTTTTGTGTGATTAAAATGTGATGGCATAAATCGCATAAACCGAGTGGTTTGTGTGCCTTCTTACTCGCGACCCACATTGTTACCGCGGCGCATACGTATATAAATCTACGCCTGCAACATGCACCACAGCACAGGTTGATCTTCCGTCCGTGACAAATGCCTTTTGTCAGTGTTTTTTTTATGTATTTTTTTCCTTTTCGCTTTCCGTTCGTTCGTGTAGTTATTGCATTTCGTGTAGTAGTAGCCTTAGTAGGTGTGTGTTCAGGGGCTTCCAAAATCACACCGTATCGCAACGGAACCTGCCTGTAGTGATTCAAGATTTGGCCCTGGAATGATTGATTTTCTGGTGTTCACCCTTCCCGGGACGCTTCCTCGTGGAATCGCTTCGTTCGGGGCGCCACAGGAGCGTAAACATTCTCGTCCATCACAACCGTAAATGTGAATTTGGCAAAGGTTCAATGAAGAATAATAATAATAATAACAACAACAACAACAAGAAAAATGTGAAAAAGAAACTCGGTTGCTCAATGTTACCGCCGACGACTCCATCGCGACCCGCCACCGTTTTAGTGCTAACCTGTGCTTGTGTTTGTTTTCCTTAAACCCTACTCAAGTCTTCTCCCTCCGTCGATGAGGGATTTTCGTCGCAAAAGTGTACTTCGAACCGTCAGTTGGACCTTCAAACACAGTGCAAATATGCTTCTGCTGACAAAAGCGAAAGCCAACGCCGAAACGATGAGTCTCCAGCGTACGACGACTTGGCCGCGTCGGCATCGTAGGCGGGGAAGGATTTTAAACTATCGCCGATCGTTAAAATCGGTGTTTCACGCGCGCGAAAAAACCCTCCATTGCTTCAATGTGGCAGCCAGAAATAGTGATAGTAAACTTCAATGACTTCGCTTTGGGGCAAGCTTGTTGACGGAAATTCGCGAAGCAGACAAAAATCGGTCGAAAGGTGTAGATTAATTTGTGAGTGTGTTTAGCTTTTGTTATTTTTCTACTCAAAAATGTGGGCCTAGGAAACGAATAACATTGCAGGCCACCGGCAAGTGCTGAAGAAAGTTATGGGTACATCAATTAAAAGCAAACTTAACCAACAGTGTTTGGTGTGTGTTGGTGTACAGTAGTAGAAAGGAATGAGACGGGGTGATAACGTTTTGTTTGCCGTCTAAGGGAAAATATTGTACAATAATTATAAACATCACTATAGGTGTCAAGCAATGATTGCCAACATCAAAGGGCATGTCGTCGTGTCGTCTATTGGATATTTTATTTGTGGTACAGGAGTGTTGAGGTGCACCTCTAATGCCTGGTTGTTATAATTATAATAAACCAATAATGTTTGAGCGGTTCAGTGAACTTTAGTTTCACCAACTGGGCTGGATTGCGGTGGACAATATTGCCAAGAGACAGTGTAAGAAACATGCTGTCCATGTCCTATAGCTGCACCGTTTATTATTGCTATCATTTTTTTCGTTTTGATATTATAAGCGTCCGTTTTTTTATAGCTGGACTGTTTTTTTCGAGATTTTGTGTTAGCAAACAAAAAACTAAACATGAATATGAAAATTGTCTTAGGTTGTGTAGCGAATAGTGACATAGTTCAGGCAAGCCAATCGAAACTAGTAGAAGGTCCATTGATTTGCACGTATTATTGTGTGAATTATATGAAAAAAGCCCTAAGTGTTGCGTGTAGGCCAGCAAAAAACAAATAATGAAAAACCAAAAAGATACAAGAGGCTTGCAAAGTTAGATTTGTTCCAGCATTCTTCAATTTGCTATCAAATTTTAAACGCTTTTCAGACTAAAATAAATAAAGATACTAGAAGAAGAAAGCTATATTCTGTTGTAAAGTAAAACAAAATATGAAAAATATGTTTAATTACTGGTTAGTGAAGCGAAAATGCAAAAAACTAAACTGATGATTTATCATTTTAATTAATTCTGCAAATATTATTATCTTTTTTATCATGATTCAATTCAATCATGGTACGAAAAGCGCCGGTCACCCATTTTAAACGAAATGTGGATGAAGGGCATAAGTAAAGCAAAACGATAATGAATTTGGAAGAATGATATAAATATCAAAAAAATCCCTTTTACTTTCTGTACTTTATTCATTGTGTTAATTATTCTCTTTTCAAAGGCTGAAGTAATTGAAAAAAATCATTTCTTTATTTTTGTTTTCGTTTTAATTTTAAAGTATATTTGCTGTTAATTTAGAATGTAACTATTTTTTCCATATTTTAACAAAACACTAACTTAATAATTTTTAACAGTTCAGCTTTCTTTAATCGAAACAGTTAGAAGAAGCAAGTGAAAATACCACGAACCAACAGTCTTGGCTATCAGAAATGGATAAGGAAAAACAAAATTTCTTTGACGGAAACGGTCAAGGCCTGCTAAGGCTACTGATGAGTTTGGCTAATCTGTAACAAATTACAGTTTAATAAGCACGATAGTGAAATCCCGCGTTTGGGGGATTCTTTCCATTTGAGTTTTTAACCCAATGAAGGGCATGTTGTTGAGTCGTATATGTGAAATTGAAAATAAGTGTGATTCATAGAAATGAGACAAACTGTATTTCACTTCCGGACCGTTAAATATATTCAATATATTCAAGATAGGCTTAGGATTTCTGCCTGCTCCCTCTCAATATCAACCACAACAAGGACACTAACCATTGACACCGTTGTAGCGCCTACATCGACTGCACTTGTCTGTGTGCTAATTTGTCCTCCTCTCGTGTTGTACTTCGCGTTTGAACTTCCTTCCCAGTGTGACGTGCGACTTGAACTTCAACTTCTTAATTTTATGCTATAGCTTGTGTGTGTGTGTTTTTGTGTGAGTTTTTCCTCCCCTTTCCCATTTTCCTCCAAAAGCACGAAGCATGAGTTTTGCCGTGTGCCGTTGCAGTACCTTCACTTTTGTATGGCCTCCTTTTTTCCTACGACACCTATGATAACGAAAAAGGACGACAGGTGTGCAAGAATTCATGCAGTGTGAATCGTATCCTTGATTGTTTTTTTTTTTCTTACGTAGTTCACTATAGTATTTGCATGATAAAGGCACTCCTCGGTACGAAAAAAAAAGCAACACTCGTCGCCAAATGAGGTGAAACAGTGGAAAAGACAGGTGAAGATCACCGAAACCGAAACGACATCGTGTACCTGGCTACAGTTCTGCAAGTTGCGCTCGAACCCTATTGGGAAGGGCGCAAACATTGGGAACGGATACGGAGAACCTTCACCTTATAAATCAGCGACATGTCAGCTGATGCTGATAGAACCGGAGTGCCACGAACCTCTCACTCTTGCCTGCATGGTTGTCCCCATTCAAAAGGTGTGTGTTGTATGGAGGAAGTTTCCCATTCGTCATCAGAACCTGTAGAAGAAGGTTCCTATAACCAAGCCAGGTACTCCGTCCTTATTCGCAATATTATGTCGAGTAGTTATGAAACTCAAAGCCTAATCAACGGATATCAGGAACAATTACTTACATGGGCCTTTTGTAAGGCATGTTTTTTGTTGGGAGAATGGACTCCAAGAAGTCAACAACATCACACAAAAAATCCCTCCTAAGAATGCAATCCGGAAATGGCAGCAAAAACTCGCAGGCGGAACAGAAGTGACATGTCAACGAAGTTCCGTTGGCCATTCCTTAGGCAAACCGTGTGCCTTCGAGAAGGTTTTTTTTTTGTTACCGTTTCGGTCCATACAATTCGCTATTGGAAGATCTTTCCATACCCCATTTCCTCCTAGGGGGCTCTATTCCAAGCAAGACGGATGACTGAATAGAAAACGGAAAAGCTTGCACCCGGTCGGCGGTGGTGATAAAAGCCGTATACCACCTGTGAGTGGAGAGTGGGCTGTTCGTCATTCCGTTCCCGAATCATGGAGAGCAAACACAAAAACAACGCACTGCCATGTGGGGTGGTCTGGGGGGGGGGGAGAGGCAAACTTCCACCCTCCCGTTTCTATTTAAGTCGCTGTGCAAACTCATCGGGGGTCTTTAAATATAAACAATCACGTCTGGTACATAAACATATGGCTTCGCTTCGGGAAGTATCAGTCGGCTCTTGTTGGACCACTCAGACCAGACCCTTCAGGATATTCAGGATTTAGGACGCATGAAAAACCCGATGACGACAGTACCTTGCGATGTGCTAGTGGCTTGACCGGACCAGAGTTTCAGCGATCCAGCGAACCGGCAGTGCAGTTGCACAATGCATTCGCCACGAGTAGGTACCTTGTAGCGTCTGTAGGTACTTGCGGCGGTGTTGCCAGATGTTGCATAATTTTGTTGAACAGTGCTTCCACCGAATTGGATAATCTTGAGAAGAGAGCTTCATTCTGAAAAGAAAGAGATAGAGAGAGAGAGAGAGAGCGCGAACAGTATCAGTAGGTGTGCGATTCATTTCGTAGCCTGTTCACCGATCGCCATCACCATTCATCATTATTGGCATGGATCATCCCGGACCAGGAAGTATGCGTCGACGCTGGGGCTTCATATTGGATGTGGTGGATGAAGTAATGTGGTGTTAATACTATCCGCTCTTGTAACTAGCTAGATGTGCCAGTTTCGTGCGTATAACTTCGGTTCTTCTACTTGCTAATGAGGTGTTTTTCTTTCCCCTCTTTCTTTTGCATTCGGCAAACCCGCGTGTTTGCGTGTTCTCTTGTTCTTTTTCTCTCTCCATTTCTTCCACCTCTGACAAATGGATGCGCAACAGGCCACCACTACCAATGGCGACACGGCACTGCATTTGGCCGCGCGACGGAAGGACGTCGAGATGGCTCGAATACTCATCGACTACGGTGCCAACGTGGACGTGCAGAATGGCGAGGGCCAAACTGCGCTTCACATTGCGGCAGCCGAGGGCGATGAGGCGATGGTAAAGTACTTCTATACCGTGCGAGCCTCGGCAGCAATCACTGATTTTCAAGGTATGTGAAGCTGATGGGAACCGTTTTTTTTTTTTTCTAGAGCTCTTATTAATATCTCCTCTTCTAATACGTATTGCAGATCGTACACCGATGCATCTGGCAGCTGAAAATGGACATGCGTCAATCATTGAAATTCTGGTCGACAAGTATCGGGCCAGCATCTACGAACGAACCAAGGATGGTAGTACACTGATGCATATCGCCTCACTGAACGGTCATGCCGAGTGTGCAACGACGTTGTTTCGCAAGGGTGTCTATCTTCATATGCCAAACAAGGGAGGTGCGCGAAGTATCCACACCGCGGCCAAGTACGGCCACGTGGGTATTATCAGTACGCTGCTAAACAAGGGTGAAAAAGTGGACGTCCCAACGAATGTGAGTAGTGAGTGGTATGTCGATATGGTCCAATTGGAGTACATTGGTTCCCGTTTGTCTTTGCAGGATCACTACACTGCCTTACACATTGCTGTTCAATCGGCCAAACCGGCCGTAGTGGAAACGTTGCTCGGCTTCGGTGCCGAGGTACACGTCCGCGGTGGACGGTTACGGGAGACGCCACTGCACATAGCAGCACGCGTGAGGGACGGAGACCGGTGCGCGTTGATGTTGCTAAAGTCCGGAGCAGGTGCCAACAAAACTACCGACGACGGTCAAACGCCCGTCCACGTGGCCGCAAAGAACGGAAACGTAATGACGCTCGACCTGCTGCTTGAAGACAACGGAGATCCACTGATCAAATCGAATGTAAGTGAACGGCAATCGAAGAACCACCTTTGGCGTGCTTGGTGATCGTGAACGTCCTGTCTTTTTTAATTTGTACAGGTTGGTGAGACGCCCCTTCATCTGGGTGCGCGGAACTGCCACCCACAGATAGTGAAGCATCTGATCGACTTTGTGCTAATGAAGCACGGTAAGGAGGTGCTGCGGAACTATCTCAACTTTACCAACGAGGATGGTGCGACCGCCCTGCACTACGCCTGTCAGGTGACGAAGGACGAGGTTAAGAAACAGAACGGCGACAAGGATATTGTGCGGATGCTGCTTGAGAGTGGCGCGGACGTGGCGCTCAGCACCAAGTCAACTCAGGAAACGTGCTTTCATGCGGTGGCCGTCGCCGGCAACAATGATGTGCTGACCGAAATGATCAGCCACATGTCGGCGACGGACATCCAGAAGGCGATGAACCGACAGTCGTCGGTTGGGTGGACCCCGCTGCTGATCGCGTGTAACCGGGGCCACATGGATCTGGTCAACAACCTGCTCGCCAACCATGCCAGGGTGGATGTGTTCGATAATGAGGGCCGGTCGGCGCTGCACCTAGCCGCAGAGCATGGGTACCTGCAGGTTTGCGATGCACTAATCACGAACAAGGCGTTCATCAACTCAAAGTCACGAGTCGGGCGAACGGCGCTACATCTCGCAGCAATGAACGGGTACTCGGAGCTGGTAAAGTTCCTGATCCGCGACCACAACGCGGTGGTCGACATCCTGACGCTGCGGAAGCAGACGCCGCTCCATCTCGCGGCGGCCAGTGGACAGATGAACGTGTGTAAACTGCTTCTGGAACTAGGTGCCAACATCGACGCGACCGACGACGTCGGCCAGAAGCCGATACACGTAGCCGCCCAGAACAACTACTCCGAAGTGGCCAAACTGTTTCTCCAGCAGCACCCGAACCTGGTAATGGCGACGAGCAAGGACGGCAATACCTGCGCCCACATTGCCGCAATGCAGGGCTCCGTCAAGGTGATCGAGGAGCTGATGAAGTTCGACCGAAACGGCGTGATCTCGACGCGCAACAAGCTGACCGACTCGACGCCACTACAGCTGGCGGCGGAAGGCGGTCACGCGGACGTGGTGAAGGTGCTCGTGCGGGCCGGTGCATCCTGCACCGATGAGAACAAGTCGGGCTTCACGGCCGTGCACCTGGCGGCCAAGAATGGGCACGGCCAGGTGCTGGAGGTTATGCGCAGCACTAATTCGCTAAGGGTGTCCAGTAAAAAATTGGGTTTAACGCCACTGCATGTGGCCGCGTACTACGGGCAAGCAGACACGGTGCGTGAGCTGCTTATCAATGTACCTGCGACAGTTAAATCCGATTCTCCATCTGGCACATCATTAGTACCTGAATTAGGGAACGAGTCCGGGTTGACGCCGCTACATCTGGCGGCCTACTCCGGCAACGAGAACGTCGTCCGGCTGCTACTCAATTCGGCCGGTGTTCAGGTCGATGCTGCAACAACTGAAAACGTATGTATTGGGTGGAGCGAAGGTTGTCTTCCTCAGTTCCGATTAATTCCAGCAAATGTATGTTGCAGGGTTACAATCCTCTGCATTTAGCGTGTTTCGGCGGGCACGTCCCGATCGTCGGGTTGCTGCTCAGCCGATCGGCCGAACTTCTGCACAGTGTGGATCGGCACGGCAAGACCGGCCTACACATCGCAGCTATGCACGGTCACTATCAGATGGTGGAGGTCCTGCTCGGCCAGGGCTCGGAGATTAACGCGACGGACAAGAATGGCTGGACGCCGCTGCACTGCACGGCCAAGGCGGGCTACCTGGATGTCGTGAAGCTGCTGGTGGAGGCTGGCGGTTCGCCCAAGTCGGAGACGAACTACGGCTGTGCGCCGATCTGGTTCGCCGCCTCCGAAGGTCACAACGATGTGCTGAAGTATCTGATGCACAAGGAGCACGACACGTACGCACTGATGGAGGACAAACGGTTCGTGTACAATCTGATGATCGTGTCGAAAAACCACAACAACAAACCGATCGAAGAGTTTGTCCTGGTATCACCCGCGCCCGTCGATACGGCGGCGAAGCTTTCCAACATCTTTATAGTGCTTTCGACCAAGGTTTGTTGATTGGCTTTTGGGTTGGGTGAATGAGTACTGATGTACTCAAATGTGTCCTTGTCTTGCAGGAGAAGGAACGCGCAAAGGATCTGATCGCGGCCGGTAAGCAGTGTGAAACGATGGCTACCGAGTTGCTGGCGCTGGCCGCCGGTGCAGACTCGGCAGGTCGTATTCTCACGGCTACCGACCGGCGCAACATGGAGTTCCTGGACGTGCTGATCGAGAACGAGCAGAAGGAGGTGATCGCCCACACGGTCGTGCAGCGCTATCTCCAGGTAAACCATAGGTAATCTTCACTCTGTAGATGGTTTTGCTTGTGCAGAGGAAGATGTCTTGGGGAATGGGAAGGATTTACGAAATGATCTGGTGATGTGATCGATCGACACTCACCCCTTTTTGTCTGGTGTTGTTTGGTTTCGTTCTTCACCACTTCTCCAGGAACTCTGGCGAGGCACGCTCAACTGGACGGCGTGGCGAATCATGCTGCTGTTCGTAGGCTTCATCGTCTGTCCGCCGGTGTGGATCATCTTTACCCTGCCACTCGGGCACAACTTCTACAAGGTGCCCATCATCAAGTTCATGTCCTATCTCACCTCCCACATCTACCTGATGATACACCTGATGATTGTCGGCATCACGCCGATCTATCCGGTGGTGCGGCCCAGCCTCCTTCCCTACTGGTACGAGTGGGGCCTGCTGGTGTGGCTGAGCGGGCTGCTACTGTTCGAGCTGACCAACCCGAGCGACAAGTCCGGTCTGGGTAGTATCAAAGTATTAGTGTTACTGTTCGGTATTATAGGTGTGGGCGTGCACGTGTCCGGCATGCTGTACGTGAACAAAACCTACTGGCCAACGCTGATGTACTGCCGGAATCAATTTTTCGCCCTGTCGTTTCTGCTCGCCTGCGTGCAGATCCTTGACTTTCTGTCGTTTCACCATCTGTTCGGCCCGTGGGCCATCATTATCGGTGATCTGCTGAAGGATCTGGCCCGGTTTCTTGCCGTGCTGGCGATCTTCGTGTTCGGCTTTTCGATGCACATCGTCGCGCTGAATCAATCATTTCACAATTTCAGCGTCGACGAAATTCGACGGCTGCCCCGTACGGTAGCGTCGGCTGCGTACTTCAGCGACGGTAAGTCCTCGATTCGTTTGCAACCCGACCCTTTTCAAGTGAACTCACTTACCAACCCTGCCCTCATTTCTTTTACGGTTTTGCTCGTACCGTAAAAGACTCCCAATCCTTCTACGTATTTTACCCACGGACTCGCCACCAATGGTTCAGCAATGCGCCATGTGGATCGATTCTGTGATGGTTCCCCGTATTTTATAGACCACCACCACCTAACCCCATCTCTCTAGAGTCCAATCTCACTCACTGTTTGTCCTGCAAACACTGACGAAGCCGCTGATAGGTAATCTCAAGTCTGATGCGCGAAAATTGGAATACGATTCGTATCCCCGAACCGTCCAAAAGTCCGTTGGCGAAACCGTTTCGTCACCGAGCGATCGAATGTATGCGAACATAAGAAGATTAATTTGAACTTAACTGTTTATGTGTATGTGGCTTATTTCTGTTTTCTTTCACAAAATTTGCATGATTAATGTTTTGTATTCTCAATTTATATTTAAGCTTTCTTGAATCATTAGCAATGTTAGTGAATAACTTTGATTTTGAATAGTTCGTAGTTTAGCTTCATGTATCGCTAAAGTGATAACGTTAGCTGGAAGTTTGTGAAATGATTAGATGTGCATTAAAATTTCCAGGAAACGTTTGTAATCAATTATGCTTTTTATTGTTCATTGAAATATGACAGTTCGATCGTGGTTAATTCAAATTTAGGAAAATTTGATAGCTATTTTAGAATAAAAACAAAAATTGGCTTTCTTATCAATAATAATATTTATTTTCAATACATTAACCGAATTTTTATTTACAAGTAGCTTTGTTTTTCTATTGGTTAGTCATAGTTTACATACGTTTAAGTATCTCTTTATCTTCTCACATATTACTCACTCTGTGCTATCTGTACTTTCTCTATCTTTTCTCTCATCTTTCACTTTCTCTATCTATAACTTTATCTCTCTCTCTCTCTCTCTCTCTTCTCTTTTTCTTCAATCTCTACTTCTGCGTTTTCTTCTGCTGCAGATGGCGGCGATATCGCCAATACCGAGGTCGAGCGCGTCAAGCGTGTCGCGGTCGCAAAAGAGCAAATCAATGACTACCGTCGAAAGCACAAAGCCGACAGTAAGTTGCATCGTAACCGAATTGGGCCACTTGGAGTGCCCGAAGAGGTGCCACCTTGGCACCCTCCTAGAGACGCTAACGACGTCCTGGCTGAACTGTTACTGGAACTTTTTTGCAAGTTTAGATACCGCATACAAACAAAACAGTAGCCAACTGATACGAGTGGCTTACCGACTAGGGAAAATGATGGCGTCTCCTCCTACAGGAGGCTAGCGACTAAACAGACAAGACCTCCTTTTCGCAAGCTGGCTCGTGTGTGACGCTGCATAGGGAATGTATTTCTGTGTTGTTTTCATTGCGCGTGCTGTTTTGTTGAGTTGGCTCGTCATTTTGATGCTCCGAAGCATCTTGCATCCATGAGACATTTGACTCAGTATCAATGTGTGTGAGTGTTTGCTTACATTACACAGCGTTTGCTATCTGTTTCTTACTTCTTTTTCTTTCTCTGGTCTGGTCTAACACACTTGTTATTGGAGCTCCGTTTTTGTTATCACCAGCTGCAAGCCCATTGCTGCAAGTGTGCCTGCCCGTTTATTTGTTTTTTATCGCTACCTTGCAGAGTTTTCTGGTAGCAGATGTGCTTGTCTGTATGTGCTTTCTCTTTCGTGTCGAGAGTTTGTTGCTGTTAAAGTGTGTGATTCATTAGGGGAAATATTTTTCTAGAATTGCCTGTGGGTTTGTGCATCCGTGCTTTCGATTTTGTTCACTTATGCGTTACCCTGTCTGTCGTATGTTTGTGCTGAAGTTGAAGTTTGAATGTATTTCTGTCCTTGTTACTTGTTCCTGTCCCACTAACTGTTTTCTTTCTGCCGTTTGTTACTATTTACCAAACAATTACTTTCTATTCTTTCATATGAGCTACGCAACCATGTTTTCCGAATGCATGCTGGAAAGTGTCCCGTGAATGTTATGTGGTAACCAGTGCGTAATGAGGGTGTTGTAAGGATTAAATTGTTGTGTTATACACCGAAATGCATGCACGAAATCTACATTAAAACTGCTCGAAACAATTTGGATTGATCGCTCGCTCGTTCGTACGTTCGCGCCAGCTGTGCTCGTCCTAGTGGCGCCCTGCCCTTCGTTCGGAATGTGCATATCGCTCGCTTGTTCTGCTGCTGTTTTCCATTTTCTTTGTTATACTTTCATTTCTATCTTTATTCTACAATGTTTCCTTCATCTTTCTATTTGTTTGAAACATCTCTCATTTTCTTTTCTATTTCTTCTGTATCACTTTTATGTTTTGATTGTATTTTTTGCTTTACGATTCAATGTTGCATGAAAAAACTTTATCTTTAGGGTTTTATCTAAATGTTTGTTACTATTTTAATAAACACCTCGAAGAACACCCTCAGCACGTTGCATAAGCACCCCGCTTCCATGTTAGCTCACGATTGTTAAGCATCCTCACACCTGCACTCTGGCGCACTTGCTCGAATCTGCAATCTGTACACCACTGCCGAATTTGGATCACTTTCACCGAACATCCAGCAGACTGGGGCGACATCGTGTGTGACTATGGCGTCATCGGCAACCTTAGGGCAAAACATGCAGTAGGTAGAGACCGACAGCTCCCCAAATACGGACGGAACATTGCGATAGGGCTGCGGTAGCAGAATGCCAACCAGGACGGAACGGATGCGCCTCAACCGGCTACACCATCAACTCTCACGCACGCTCTATCTCTCTATCTCTCCTACACACACACACACACACACACACACACACACACCCAAACACCCGTCTATCCATCCAACGTCGGTTCCAGTTCCGATGACGCCGATTATCGCGTTCGAGCGGCTGTTCTTTGCCGTGTTCGGCCAGACGTCACCGGATGACATCAATTCGCAGCGCTCGTCCCGTCCCGAATGGACGGAG
>KB694568.1:0-12291 GCA_000349165.1 Anopheles christyi | reverse complement strand
TTTATGCTAATTTTGGCCAATGTTGTGTCCTCTCTGCTCTCTGTTATTTTTATGCTTCCTTTCATTTCATCGCTTGTTTGCTGCTCCGGCATGTTGCTGTTGTTGTTGTTGTTGTTGTGCAGCACAGAAAATCCTTTGAATCGTTGATTTTGCTGCGAAAACCCGGCGCTGGATACGATACGGCAAATGCAGCCGCATAAGCATGAAACATGAAAGCTGGCTGGAATGGTATGGTTTTTGTTTTTCCTCCCGTTTTTTTTTTTTTTTTTTTTCTGTTGTCGTTTTCATGTGGCAACGAATGGAAGAAGGCAGAATTTTAATGATTCTATTTCGCTTTGCATTATAGATAAACTGTGTCCGGGGCGAAATATGCGAAGCTTTTAAACGCGTGAATGGCGATCGATTTCGGTTAAGGGGGGTTTGGTTTTTTTTTGCCACTAGGGTGATGATGCGAATGTCTCTATAACGACTAGCGAACGGTTCAACCCGAACGAGTGAGAACTCCAAACAGCGGATAATCATTACTTATGAACCAGATCAAGTTTGAACAATTTATCAACGAGCATGGATAAACGGAGTAACATATCGAAGCGTTGCTGTGGCATACAGCACAGAACAGGACACGTTCTATAAATTCAATTGATTGTTTTTATGATGATCCTTATAATTGGAAATGGAAACATTAAAATAAGCATTGAGAGAACGTCCCTTAAGTTGATGAGTAATTCATACACGAAGGTTCAGTTTGAGTTGCTTGACAAAAAAAACAGCAACAATTTGGCTGTGTATGAATTCAATTGAAATTGATGGATACGCAGTTGAGTTTGATGCTTGCAAATTTGAACCAATTCGTTTCATTGCCGTGCCGTGTTATGTTCTGTACATCGCGTGTCGGAAAGATATTTTTCATCCGTCTGAATTGCTTCCCACGATGCTGGCACAATGTGTGGGCCCCATTATTCGAACGAGAGTGAGAGAGAGAGAGAGAGTGAGAGAGAAAGAGCGCCGCAACGAATGCCAGGCGCGATGTAAGCAAGTGATGTAACGGAAGGTTTATAACATTTTTGTTGAATATGTTTAACAACCTGTTTTGAAACTAAAACTTCTTTGAAGAATGATCAAACCATCACAAACAAGTGTGCATTTTTAATACCCTTTCAATCCGCTGGGAACAATTCTTCACCCATTTCTCATGAGGTGTGGTGGTGTGGGTTCGGAAAATATTACACATTCATTCGAACGAAACCACCACGAACCTGCTATCTCAAAACCGAACCTAACCTCATACTCGGAACATCCTCTGGGCACTCTTCACCAGCACCGTTTGGCCGATGGCGGAAGAGGAAACGGCTTTCGAGCAGGCCGGGAAGAACGTCCGGTCCAGGATAATCGTAACATTCCTAGCGCTACATAACGCATCAACAGCAGTGGCTCCATTTCCAGCTTTGAAGGCCAGCAGTTTGCCAAATCGCTCACCATGGAACCATGTGTACTAACGCAACTTACTCTATCTCACCACTCCCCCGCCCCTCTCCCCGTTACGTGCTGGTAGTCACAATGGGATGGCCAAACTCAGCAGGCAGGCTTTACACTATGTAGAACCCTTTTCGAGTTTCCCCCACTGTAGCCCATGCCCCGAAGCCGAGGCCTGTTGTTGTTAAGCTGGAAATTCAATTTACGTAAGGTGAAAGTTTAACGATGTTTGATTGATCGACGGTTCGCTGATCAACTGGCGTGTAGGTGTGTTTGGCCGTACGGGTATGCGAACCAAGCGATCCAAGGTGATTGCTGTGACGACAACGGTTCGTGCCAGTGGTGCTTCTAAGCTTTCCCGATGGACTGCGCTGTGGACTGTGGAATTACAAACCATTCGATAAGTCCTGTTTTCCCGTGACACACAAACCACTCCCTGGGGCAGTAGCAAGTCGGTAAGGTGGAGTGGAACAACGAACACAACGCCTTCTACCTGGAGCGGTAGAAAGCAATAGTTGTGCGGTTACGGCATGCCGCAGGGTGATAAAAAAATATGAATAAAATATGCCCGAATCACGAAAGTGTGGAGAATACGCTTGAAAGGTTATCCCTTCCGGTTGGTTTACCCGCCTCCCATATTTTCTGTTTTGTGTGTTAGGGTGGATAGGTGGGTGTGAAGAATCGGAAGCCGTGCTCCATTTCCCTGAATACTAGTTTCGTAGCCAGGTGAAAACGCCATTTTGCCTACCTTTGCGTAAAAGCGTAAGGTTAAGGTGTGTAGCTTTTTGAGAAATCCATTCAAAGCCACGATAGAAAGAGTAATTACAGGGATCGACTTTCAGTGAGCATCCTGGCAAAAGGGAGAAATGAGGGAAAGTGATCCCTGTCCCCATGCTTGCCTAGCTTTTCCAACTAACTCCCACTCTACGTAAGTAGTGCCAACCTGCCCCAAACGATCTATTAACGCTACTGCTTGGTGGGCACATAAACACCACAAACTAAATGGAAGGAGAAATAGTGTAAAAGAACGAGAGGACGAGAGGGAGATTGGGAGGGGGAGATGAAAGTTCTGTGGTATTATCGATAGCAAATTGCTATTTTCGTTGGCCACAGTTTATAATCGTAACTTTCATCACGCAATCCATCATTCGACGGCTGCCACTATCAGGTCCCCCCAGGGGAAAGACGAGTGCGAAGGGCAGGGTTGGTTTAGGGTAGCAGGGTTTAGATTTCGAGGTTTCATCCATTAGCCTCGGCATCGGTGGTTGTAAGCCGATCGTGTAACGATCCATAAAAGGAGGAGAACCGTCCAAGGTCTTGTAACGCAAGCGAAAGTTTCACTATCGAAGGGAGTTGATTTACAGCTCTTCGTTTCACCCGCTTACCGGGTGTGCCTGGTCGTTGGGAAGAAGAAACACTAAACAAACAGCATAGCTTCCACGAACCACACCAAATAGGTTTGGTTTGGTAATTTGTTTCATTTTGGTGCTGAATTAATGTTACCCTTATGTCCGTCGTCGAGCCGGGTGATTATTTTAATCGTTTGTTCGATTGCTTTCCCCGATAAGTTGCCTACAAGCGTATGTGTCTGTGGACACTTGGACGTGAGCAGTTGTTAGTTCATTTAGAACGCATTGTTTTAAATGGTGTGAGAATTGGAAATTTTGATACTATAAACTTAATGAAACAAATTATAACGAATGGCGAACACATTTCCTAATGATTTACTGCTTACCAGTCGACCGTTTATGCTGCTTTCCGTTAACACCTTCTTAAGCGAGTCGCAACATCTACATCTGCACAGTATCGATTGAAACATTTCCATACAAATCGTTCCCCATCAACTGTGCCAAAACAAAACACACATACACACACATAAAAAAGTAGACCTTTCGGGAAAACGAGGTCGAAAAATGAGAATCCAATTTCATTAAACCCCTGCCCGCGGCCCCACCATCCGTCACGGCTCAATCACGGATGGAGTAAAAATTGCATCTTTTCCAAGAAGCACAAATCGTATTCGCCACGTTTCGTACCTAACCCCCATCGGAATCCCCCCTGCCCCCCGCTCCTCTTGGCTGGTCACATCGCATCCTTGGAGCATCGTCCCGACATTTCCGAGGTGTGTTATGCAAATGAAATTGATACCGACTACCAACGAATCAAACGCCCATCCTCTAGCAAGGCACATTCGCAAGCCGTACGGTTCGGTGATACACTTCCGACATTCGGTATCACGCCTCGGAACAGTGCCAGACGGCTGCAGAGGTCCCGGGGTGTTTTGTTGCCAGCTGCCGGAAGGATACGGTGTCTTTGTGGCCGGTGCCAGGTGTAAATATACACCATACACTCTCCCCCGCATCCCGTGGGTGGAAATGGTGGGCGGGCAACAGTTGAATGTGTGCCCGCTACCTTTCGCGCTGCACGCCGTTCGACAACCGATATCACTCGTCACTGTCAAAGTTATTCGGGCAAACAGCAATCCCATCATAATTTCATCGCAACTTCCCAGCCTCGGCACGGCAGCACCATTCAATGCTCACGCACCACGCCGAGTATGCAAAGCAGTTATCACGTTTTGGGAGACGCTGGAAAAACAATGGCACGCAATATCCACACCTTTTTCCCCTCTTGCCGAATGATACAGCCAACAGTGGAAAGAGAGTGAAGCAATAGCGAGGGCAAGGGAGGGATGTTGATGCGGGGGATGAAATATGGAAAGAACTTGGAGCGCTTTTGCTTTAGGCGCAAGACGCCCATAATTTATCCCCTTCAATTTAGCCCGGGCGATCATGAGCCCGGTAGGCACAAAATGGAGCGGGCACGTGCACTGCTGGTGAGCGATGATGTATGGTTGTGGGCTCTCGGGTACCGCGGTACACGAGTTCTCGTGTTCTCGCCGGTGTGGAGCAAAGCATTTGTGAATAGTTTTGATGTGCCAGCATCTTATCGCGAATCGCGTGTGTGCTTGCGTGTCTACTACGCCCGCGCGAACACGCCGAAGGGACTGGTATTCTAGCTAGCACTTGACATTAACCTTGCCCACTCACGAGAGCTTCACGAGGCTCATCATCATCATCATCATCATCATCGTTCTCGTGGGCTTCAGCGTTGCGACCATCATGGGGTGAAAAATTATTCTTTCCCACCAAATTGCCGATGGAAAAGAAACACGATACAAAACAAAACAACAGCAAGACGCTTGAAGAACCTTGAAGTTGCTCCAAGTTCTTCGCCCTCTGCCTCCATCTTGCTTCTCCGTTCCTTCCCCCCCTGGTTTGTTAGCGCACCTGTGCTTTTTGGGGGGAGGGGGAGGGAGTGAGAAACAACATATTGCGGGGAGGTGCCCTGGGAAATGAAAGCACAACCGCCGCACTCGATGTCTGTTCAGCCGAACCCAGTTTGGCTGTGCTGCTCGGAAGGCTTGCTGTGCTGGCTTTCAACCTCACCATCATCATGAGCATCGCCACGTTCCAGCATGCCGGCACAAGCACAAGGGGAGAGGGGCTGGTTGCCCGAGTGCTAACGAATTTGCGGTAGACCACCTTTAACCTTTATTTATTTAGCACCTTGCCGGCGGCGAACGGCTAGAAAATAGGAAAAACCGTTTCATTCCGTGCTGTTCCTTGGGCCAAAGCCCTTCGGTCGTCACCTGCACACGCCAGGCCGCCACATCAGCAACAGTGTACGCGCTACTCAGCCGTGCCACCAGCAGGCAGCAGGGTTTCACTTTTGGATCGAATTGGTTATGACGGGTTTTCCGTGCGAAGGCCTTCCCACCTGCTTCGCGATTCCACCCCTGCTCGACGGGTGGCTTTCCGCAACCGGAAGGATGCAGTGGAGAGGAGTGGGAGGGCGAAAGGTAGACGGTTTCGATGCTACGATGGAAAATAGGCGAATTATTATTAAAATATGCACAGCACATTTTTCATTCTGTCAAATCGGGAAAAAAGACAAAACAGGACGAAAGCTCATGGCCCCGACACTGAGGGAGTTGGGCGATGGGATACGTCCACCATCGTGCGCTTCCATGATAAGCTTCCGATCGCGAACGATGGCTGGTGGGACCTTACCACACAAGCAGAAGAGAAATTAGAAATGACAGACGACAAAGCGTACGGTACCGGGTGATCGGTAAACAGAGGGAAACATAAAACAAAACCAAATCGGGGTTTTCCGTCTTCAATGGATCGAGTGTACAGCGACGCAACAGCACACAACATGATTCACAACGGCGAAGAATTTCTTATCTTTTCTGGCAGCAGTATCTTTCTTTCGAGGGAGAAAGGGCGGCGACACCGTCGGACACTTTGAGGCGACTTCTCGCCTAAACAAATGCGAGTGGGTGGACGGTGGTGAAAATTATTCCACATGAAGCTACTCCTAGGGGGGTAACCCTCGAGAAAGGTGCCGGTGATTACGACTGATGATGCCACTTTCTGCTTGATGACGGTTACCGGAGATAGAAAGAATAATCATTACAATCATTACACCTTTTTGCATGAGACGAAAATTGGACGAGATGTTCTCTGGGGAGCGAGATCCATCATGGGAAGGGTGGGAAATTAGAAATAAAAGGGTAAGGGTAAGAATCGGAACGGCTCCCGGGTGGCCTTTCACGGCTACCAGGAATTTGGGTGGGGAACGCTACTTTCCGAAATGAACACTCCCCCAGCAACCCATCCCAACGCGAATGCCGAACCGACGGCCAACCAATGTCAGTTTGTTGTGTTTCAAAATCGTTTCCATCTCATTCGCTTCCATCCGATAAAGGCGGGTTGTTAATTCAGGTGGACCGGTTATTGGATCAAATTGACAATGGCACCGGCACCAGCTGTCGCATTCGATTCGAAAACTTTCGACTGACAATTTTCCACCCAGAAAGCACACGGAGACACAGCTTTGGGTGATCTATCTATGCTTGGCCGCCTTAACGGGTGTCTGTGTGTGTGCTGTTGTGTGTGTTTGTTGGTGTGGGCGAGCTAAGGCTTAACCACCTGAAGATTTCATCCGTTTCACAATTTCGGCCGGGTGATGAAAGATTAGATTAGTTTGATACGTAACGACTGATCCGTCAGGAGTGGGCCTAAAAGTCAAGCCACATGTGTGTGTGGGACCGGTGTCATCAGGCACCAAGTCGTACATTTGCTCATGTGGAAGAAAACTGTGATGAAAACATTCTCGATTACCGAAACACCACTTCGCCTGTGGCACACTTCGCAAAGGCAAACAAGATTTCAAGAGCCAACAAATTCACACACACACACACTAATCAAGAGGTTCTCCTATTAAAAGTTGAAATGCAATCAGTGCAAATGGTTGAAATCTGGCCGGAATGTTCTTGTAAGGGTGTTGATCAAAGCTGATGACATAACTGTTTTTATTTACTCCCAGGAAAGAATGGCCATTTCTTTGGATTTAATGTTTGGATGGTTCAAAATGTTCGAGTAGCACAATATTTGTGTTGCATTGTTTCTCAGATCATCGAAATAATTGCATCTCATTTTCCAATCGAATGATTGCATTGTGAAAATAAGCCCTTTTAAATGTTGTTCCTTCAATGTCCTTTGCGCTTCAGGCCTGTAATTCCGCACCGGTACTTTCTACCGCGCTCTGTCCGTAACCTGCCGTATCGCCTGAAGCTTAAGCAAGTAACCCTTGGAACGGAAACGAGCTAGGAAACTGATGAATGGTACACTCGTTGTAGAGAAAAATAAATCCATGCTACCCTGGGGCGGAGCAGACCGGTAACTGGGAAAAAGAAAATGTCCTGTCCTTGGCATTGCGTATTGAAGTGTCGTCCACCCACGAAGAATGATGCAGCCGATTTTCCTCGATTTCCAGCAACAGTGCAATGGCATGGCGGAAAAAAGGATGTGCTTCTTACACAAAGGAACAACGATTCTGCTCGGAGCGTCGAATGTCACGGACAACGCTGAACTGCGAAAGCTCGCTTGTCGGTCTTAACACAATCTCCCAAGGATTCGTGTCCGCTCCCATACTTTGCCCGAGATATGCAAAGTCATGCTGCCGTCGATGATAGCGGCAAGATGTGACCCACAGGCAATGGCGTTGGTTTTTGACGTGGCTAAGAGAGCTGGTAGCAAATGTGCTGTATGTATAGTACAGCGGGCGCAAACACAACCCCGATTCAGTCGGTATTTTCCACGAAAACTCATTCGCTTACAGCTCTTTAACGAGTACGGAGACGCTGCTCTTGGGAGGTTGGGGAGCTGACAGCAGGCAAAACCAGAGCCGCCTGGGCAATTAGCCAGACGTGTAACTGGTACGTGCAAAACTAACGTCTCCTAATTACGGGAACTGCTACGTGCGAAACCCGCTAACACTGTTTGCTTGGTGGTGTGAGCGGTGGTAGCCGTGATGGCGTATGCCAATTTGCCAATCCAAACTCGTTCCAAACCCCTTTCCTCACACTAGTACGGGGTAACGCAAACAAGCTACTTTTCGAGTGTACTTTTTCGTAAGTATTATCCCAGACAGGCGTCTAACCATTGGACGGATGCGCTTCTGAGTATGTGCGACAAATGGATGAAGCTGAAAACTAGACGAATATTGCGTCTCATGACGTTCTACAGAAGTGAGCATTATTCCACTTTTCATTCCCAGTAAAGTTAACTACAACAGCAGCAAACTCTATTCAAATGTACGTACGCACATCAAATGGAATGGTTTCAAAAAACGCTAAAAGAGTACACGCCAAAAAAACGACATTCCATAGCATTACTGTAAGGCAAAACTCAAAGATGGCGAGTATCCAAATCAAGCAACCCACTGACCGGGAAACTCCTTCAGGCAAGGTGTGTAAACTATGCTGGCTGATTTTGTCATGACCCAAAGGATTGTTCTTGTACGTTGTGGCTGTTTCCCCCCTTTTTTTTCATACCCAACCGTCAGGTGATCAAGCTTTCGGGTAAAACCAGTAACAAGAAAATAAAAAAACTAGATACAGTTTCTAGTTAAACAAAAGCACTGCCCCACAGCTCAAGCAAATAATCGCCCGGAAGGCCAAAAATAAAGCGAAAAGCTCCATAGAATAGCGAGCGGTCACAAAACGGTCCGGGCGCAAAAAGTGACTAGCCGACAATGGAATGACATCGAGGAGGGAAAAAAATATTAATTTATTACAGCCAAGGGCCGGCGAAGCATAAATCTAGCACACTTTCGCGCTAGCCGTTGGCACTTTTTCCGAATTGTTGTGGAAGATTTTGTTTACAAGAAATGTCTGCTATAAATTTATCCCGCTGTCAAAAACGGGCCATTTTATTGGCACTCACACGCACACATACACGCAAACTAGGCACGGGTACAGGTAGGCAAAAAAAAACACACACACAGGAAAGAAACAGGAAAAGAGAAAGAAAAACGGTAAATAGAGAAGGGATAAGAACAAAATTGAAAGTTTAATGAATTAATGCGAGCAAACAATCTTAAATAATTTTAATATCTTTTTCAAGCTTCTAGATCAGACTACTGGCATGAAATAAAGGTGTATAGGCGTTCAGCCGTTTCAGAACAGTTGGGATTTTACGTAATTGAAATCTAGTAAAATAATGTTGAAAAGAGCTTCCGAGTCCGAATTGTTCGTAAAACTTTACGTGGAATCATTTTAAGTTGTTGAGAAACAGTGTGACGATGTTGAGCCGGGCTGAAAAACCCTGTAAAATATGTAATCATTTTATTGTACGTCCATTTAACCCAATAAGTGGTTCAAACAGCCATTAAGCAGCGACAGTATTTGTTCATGTTATGATGCTGAACCGCCCTGATTAAACCGAACCAACTCATTTAAAAACCCATTAAAAGAAACTGCAACGATCGAGATAAGCCTTTTAAACGCACTTTTCACACTTCAACACCAATTTTCTACCACACATATGTGCGCCTGAAAGCACAATAGCAAAGTACAATGGAAAGCGTTTCCTCAAGCGCAAACCCTCGTCCATGCCACTCCTGTAACATCTTATCTGGGGCTATCAAAACGATGTTTTGGGGCGATAAGTGGTGAAAAAAATAAACCCCCCGCTTTATGCGCTAGAAACTGACTACTGGAGCATGCGGTTTCGCCTTGCGCTTAACCATCCAGACGAAAAACTATCGCCACAGCAGCAGAAGAAAAGTGGACCGAATCGACCCCGAAAACTTTATTACCTAATTAGATTTGAAGAGGGTCGTAAACTTACAATTTGATAAATGAGCACATGAAATCCAAACGACACGCGCGGGCTACTGTTCGGTTGGAAAAGACATGTCGACAACCCGGGTGAACAACGGCAACAAACCAAAAACGGGAGGGCGATGGGGTTTTGTTTTTGGCACGAACGCTGTGCACACTACAATCATCGGTACGGTGAGTGGATAAAACTTTCGATTAACTTACCCCTTTAACAACGACAAAAAAACACAACACGTAACACACACACCGTCCTGCTCTCGCTTCGTCGCCACCAAACGATTGAGAAAATTGTGGAAACAGTAAGGTAGGGGCGATTGGGAGGTGTAGGCGTTTTGCTACTAGTTAAGTTGTCATTAAACGGCTTTTATGCGTACACGGGATCTCTCGACGTTGTGGAAATACATGAAACTCCCACCCAGCCTGCCGTTAGCCAGCGGTTAAACCTTCCCACGCCATATTCAAACAAATAGGGCGTTGTTGCCAAAAAAAACTGTTTGTGTTCGAGTGTGACCTAACACAGTGTGCTATGAGTGAAAAGCAAATGAGTCTATTCCACTCCCCCATTAAAACATGGCGGTGATCCTTTTTTTTTTTTACTCGTTTAAACGACTTTATAACTTTCCAGCTGCAGGCATGGAGCTGGGGAAATGGGGAGAAAACCAACTGCCTTGTAATACGCCTCCAGGTTACCGCAGCATGTTCGTAATGCTGTTTTTGGTCGTAAATAAACAACAGCAATTCGCTCTCCCCTGCTCTTTCGTCGCAACTTTCGAGCCACGAGCGAAAGTGCTCCATCTTCAATCCATTAGAAGACGCACTCGAACCGATTTTGAAAGTGATCAAAGACGTGTTTTCCGCCGGTTTGTGAAATCATTGCCAAACTTTGTTCTTTCCTAGCTGCTTCGGTGGCATCTGCTAAACCGGATCCGACGGTTTGGTTTATTTAAGTAGCTATCAATAATAATTATTAGTACTTGAAACTCTCACACATAAAATTAGTTGATCATTCGAGCGTTGGTTGAAGAAAACATCATAAAATCTAAGAAATGATTGTTTACCTTCTAGGCCAAAGACAAAGGAGTCGACCAACCATTCCATCAGCCGTTGGTCAATCATAAATTTGATCGATCTTAGATTGTTTTACGAGCAAACGGTTGCAGCCAATCGTACGTTTTAATGAGGGTACCCAGGGATTTATGGTGCTGTTCTAAGATCTGGTTGTTTAAGATCCTATTTCTATGCAATTTCCTTTGTTACGCTTTGGACATCTAGAACCAGAAAAGCCAATCTTTGCAACGAAATCGAAGACACATTTTGTGTCCTTTACAATTGACCGTTTAGCATAACAAATTTTCCGATCAAAGGTCAATAAGAAATAACTTCATTAACTATAGCTTTTGACCAATACATTTTTTCTTGTTTACATATGCTGCCCCAACCCCTAGGTAGCCGACGTTATACATATGCTGATGCGGTTGTCTGCCTCGGGCAAGCCGACTGTCCGCGTCCGGTTGCATGTGCGTGAGACCGTTCAATATTAATGTGGCGAAAAAGCGCAATAAAATTAAAGGAAAACAAAAACATGTGTTGACGGTGCTAAAAAATGCATAGCACCGAATTGAAGGCACTGGCCTGGCGTGGTTTTACCCGTTTGGTGCTGTTCCCCTTTACCCTTTGCATTAAATTGACGATTTTGCAGCTTAAATCGAAACCAAGTCCATGTATTTGAAATGAGCTTCGCGAGACTGTGTGTGAGTGAGGGTGAACAAAAAAAAAAACAACTACGAATCACAACGTACACCAACATTTACATAAACGTACACATAAGCCCGTTTACTCGCGCGTTTACACACACACACACATTTGGCTGGGGGGTCGAAAACACAGCTCAATCAACTTTCGCTCAGCGCACGTTCCAGCACCGGAAGCTGCAATGCAGACATCGCTGACAGCATTGCTCGCCCGATTCTGTCTGATCCTGGTCCAGTGGGACCTGTCTGTGTCTGTGTGTGTGTATAGTCTTATTGTTTGCGTTCATCATAATGTCCATGCACCCTTCACATTCCAGGACACCTGCACCGTACACTAATGACAGTTGGAAGAGAGCTAGAGATACACCCATGCTAGCATCCGGAACCTCAATCCGAGGGACGGCGATTCATCATCCAGTCTCCCCACGGGGTGCCCAATGCAGTGAACACATTTTCCCGGAATACGGTGGACACTGTGAGCTTTCGGGTTCAGCAATTTAATCTACCATCTACCAGCGCAGGGGTCAATTCTAGACTAGCTAACTAGCAAAGTTTCATTTGGTTGATCAACCGGTAAAGCAGCCGCATTTACGCGACGATGGAATCCCTGCGTTTGCTACCACAAATGCCCAAGTACACCGTGATGGGGGATTTTCCCGCTAAACTCTCCAAACGTCAAATGGTAATTAAATTTAATGTCGAATTAGCATCTTCATCCATTACTCGCCTAATTCATGGCGTAACACAAATCGTGTAGGACTGATTCCGTTTTTCCATCACGGGCAGACACAAACACAAACAGGGTAGGAAGGTGTTCGGTTGCTTCAACGGCTCGACCTGATACGACTCTTGCCTGCTGCACATTTTATTTTT
>KB694557.1:0-12253 GCA_000349165.1 Anopheles christyi | reverse complement strand
AAAATGAGAGCACTTGAAAGCATTTATAAGAAAACGTTTTATTTAATTGCTGGACCGTGATTAAGGAAATGTCAAATGGAAGATAACTTTACTTTGTTGGTTTACGCTCTAGAATCTGGCCGGTTCGGTAAGGTACTTCTTATAACTGCACTTATTAATTGTCATAAATTAATTCTGCTAAGGTAGTTTGTTATTTTTTATATAAAAAATGTATGAACACTCGAATTTCTCTACGAATTATGGAAAATTGCTCTCAGAATTCACAAGGAGAGCATTTTTTTAATTTACAAAGTGTTTTCTGCCACGTTCCGGGTAGAGATCGTAAAATTGTCTTATTCCTAAAAATAAGTATTCAAGAATTGGTAGTTGTTTCAACTTATCGAAGTTCGTTTTTATTAATTTTATTAAATTGCAAATGTTAATTACAACAATGTGTATATTGTAATGCAATAATAAGCAAAAGGTTTCCAAGAAATAAATAAATAAATACAAACAAAGAAAACAACAGTTCAATTATTTTCCTACCAACTTAATTACCACATAACAGCTGCAATACACATAATTTGGCACATTCACTTTTAACTCTGCTTCCTTTATTTCGGGATGTTTGCTTCTGCACGTCAGCACGATGATTGTCAGCGATAATAAGCGTAATAATAAATGGATGCTGTCTTTTTATTCGCGAAGGTGTTTCCGGTTTAGTGCACATGCTGTTCGCACAAAAAAGTAAGTTTTGTGCATCTTTCACAGAGGAAGAGACTGCATCGTTCGAAACCACAAAAAACATTCACTAGACTGCATAACCCTCGGGTGTGAGTGTGTACTGAGGCAAATGCAGACACAACTGATGCTGATGCCTAATTTACATTTTACGGTTATGGCAAGCACAAGGAAAATGTATGAAGCATTGAGTAAAAACATATCTCAACCTCGTCCCGTACGCTCGAAGCTAAATCCCCCCTTCAGTGACGGATCTATTAGTTGGTGGGAAAAACTTCGCCATCCTCTGAGTAAGCACAACGCCTGTGCAGGAACTTGTTCATTAGAGGAAAGTTTTTGCTAGTTCGTCGATCGAAATGTTGCAGTTATCGTGTTTTTGTGTGTGTTTTAACGGGTAAGCAAAGAATAATTGCTTGCTGGCAAAACCGCTAACCAAACTCTCAGGGTGCCGGAGGTCGGGTTTTGGGGTAAAGTTATGCAGCACGATAATATAGTTCCGTAATGCCAGTCGATCGTTTTGCACACGATCGTACATCGCGTACTTTGCCGATTCATCTTCAAAATAAAAGAAAAACGAATCTATACACACACGGTTGCTAAAGTTGTGTGCGGTAATTACACGGCAGTACAACAATGTTCAACATAATTCATCCATTTCCAGCCGATTATAATGCAATAAAACTTTTAACCACAATCACATCATCACATTTATTGTTCGCTTTATTCATCATCATTTTCTTACTTACATTTCATGCAAATTTACCAAATAAGAAAAGCCCAATCCGGTTTAAAACACCCAATTTCAAAATAATAGCAATCTGTGGAACAATTGACAATGATTTACCCCATGCCAAAAACATAACAAGGACTGCGAAATCGCGTCACAGCAATGACGCCGTATTTACATAGGCAGAAAACAAAAAAACGTGTACGGATTTACTCGTAAAAACTGACATTAAAATGATGTCGCCCACAAAGTTGATCCCGTTACTATGGAAATGCAACGTACAAAAAAAGGGTTGATTGTTTCGCGTAGCTGGGTTCGGCACGTGAGCTCGTATCGTCTATTTGCTTTACGGGCGCACGTGGATGGATAGGCCATAACCCGGGGACTTAGTTGAAGGACCATTTTGAGTAAATGAGATGCTTTTGCATAGATAGGGGAACGGAAGGACAAACCAATAAGGCTGGTTGAAAACATGAGAAAAGACAATACTCAATCGAAACTTTATGTGCAATATTATATGTATGAAATTTCGCTTGTTGCGTCATAGCCTGCGTTGCCAAATATATAATGTTTACAAAAGTCTCATCGAGGGTATTTAACGTAAGGTTAATGGCTTGAAGATGACATGCTAGAATATATAACATTCTAACAATTGCTTACGATACGTCAGAAGAATGTAATCCAACTGTTAAACCGTGTATTTGAAACTACAGACGAAGAAAAACATCATTTGAAAATTTATGTTTTGAATCCTCAAATCTAGCGCTCTATTAAGTTTGCAATTGTATCCCCCATCCGGCAACAAAATCGACAGTCAGACTTACAACGGATCATCTCTTCGGATTTCCAGTTCAGTAGAAAACCGCATTTACCACGCATTAATGCAATGGAAGACTTTCGCTCTTAAAAAAACACACACACGCGCACACAGATCTTTCACTTTTGTTTTGTTATTCCAATCCATCTTCTTCCTGTTTTCCCTTCCAGTCTTCCAACGTTTATTGCCACAGTGGACAGATGACCCAGCATAAATGGCGCTGGGTGCAAGAAAGAACCAAAAAAGAAGGTGATTATAAATGTAATTTCTACCACTTGGTGCGATTTCGTCCAGAACAAGAACAAAGACAAATCGGTCCACGCTTTCACAAACCTTCCCATTAGACATCAGAAGGACAAATCTTATACCTCAACGCCATTGATATGATTTTTCGCGGTACCTTGAGTTGTTTTATTCTTCTTTCCGAGAAATGCAATCATTTCCTTCCCTCCGGACGGCCCAAACGCTACAGATTCTTACAGCATACATTTCAAACACAACGTTCTGGTCGCTCGCAAACATTCCAGCCAAAATGGAAAGCACGCGCACTGCGTGCACGAATCAAAGCACCAAACACGACGTTTTCGACCGTTATGTTTCGCGGGTATTTTTTTCCCCTCTCTTTCGGTTACCGAAAGCAGATAATAAAGAAAGATGGGCTCGGTGGATAAGATAATTTGAATTTAAATTTGAATAATTCTCAACCTTCCTTCGACGGGTGGTAGGCGCCCGGGAGCCCACACTGGTGCGGCTTCCTCGAATGACGATGGCAATGATGACGGTGCTGGGAAAGTGGGGAAAATAAGTCCGCGTGCCGTATCCTAAACAGCCCTAACCCACTTCCTTCTCGCCGAACTCACTTGCGTGAACTCATCACACGTTTATTTATTCATGAAATTTTCCCAACCAACTTTCTGTTCGGCTGTGTATCGATGCTCCGTTTCAGAAAACAGCTCTATCGCTGACAAACGTGCCATTTTCTCGCCCGCTAATAACGTGGTGTGCTACCTTTTTCTGCGTTGAGCTACGGAACTCACTCTCACGTGTGTACGCGGGTCCACCATTCGGGCCGACGACGTTGGCCCGAAGCATCACGGGGTAGTTGTTTTAAATTTATTTTCCTTCCTAGCTCGACAAGAGAGAACGGTGTGTGTGTGCATCTGGAGGTAGGACAGTGAGGAACTGTCACAATCTTAATGTCCTTTCGGGCGATGTTGTTTTACCTTTGCTTGTGGGGCTTCTTCTTTGCAGGTAGGAAAAATTGATGGAATCTTTGGTTTTTTGTTGGTGGAACAAAAGCAAAACGAACGCACAGGCCTCGTATCTCGATATCTTCATGGTTTCTAGTACTTTGAAGAAGCGGGAAGTGGTAGTGGCGGCGGCAGTGGGTTTGATAATTTGTCTTCTTATCAAGATGTACCCAAGGGGCTAAGGGGACGGTACTTTTGCTTGCTAACGATGAAGCCAACGAAAAGCACCTTTTTTTTAAAGTATAATGATGCGAGTACGAATCGGATTGTTCGATGACTTCATCTAAATGGCGTACATCTTATTCTTCTTCTTGTTTGGCTCAATAATTGTAGTCGGTCAAGGCCTTTAGCCGCGTAAATGGGCTTGACTATCTGTGTCTTTTTAGTTTTCCCATAGCCGGATAGCCAGTCCAAAGTTTTGGGGTCTATTTTAGAGAATTGAACCCATGATAGGTATGATGTTAGGTCGTACAACGTGACAACTGTAGTACATCACGGACCCAGCGTACATATGTATGTACCGAATACCATGTTTGAATCTATTTGCTTTAGTGTTGGTTTTGTTCAAAGTCCTTTTTTTATTTTATCTTAAATATGGAACCATGTCCTGTTCAAATGTTTGTATTGGATTTTAATTTAATAAACTAAAAATGATATTGTCAACAGCTAGGAGCACAAACTTTTATCTATACCAATAAATAACCCGACGAGTTCCTTGCTTACCATCTAGTGACTCAAGTTTTGTGCCTTACACACTGCAATAGTTTTTAACTCATTATTATTATAACAAGTTACATGAAATAATAATAAAAACTTTGGAACAGCACTGTTTTCAAAACTTATTCAAGTCACTGCAGATGATGCCAACATTCATAAACTACTTTATATTACAGCTCCAATCAAACGTAACACACTGCATCGCGTGGTTACTAAGCAACTCACATCGATGGTTCCTAAGTTGCCCTATTTTGCACAGTATCCCTACGAACACACTGCAGAGCCAATTTTCTAACCACGCCTGGCCATGTCACCCGTTACTAGTGTCGTGCGTCAGTACTTCAAAATCGAAAACATCCCCGTACAGCTTTGAGGTTAGGGTTATGTACGCAATAATCTCAGCCACTCGGATACGCTAGCTCCACAGCCGACGATATCGATATCATCCGGAGATTGGTAGCGGAATGTTGAAACGCGGAAACATTGCCAACAGGCGGCGCTGTACACCGTACGTCTGTCGATTGTCGAAGGCCGACCCGCGCCGATGTTTTGGTTTCGACAATAACCGCACAAAATCCGAACGGGGTTGACGGGATGAGTTTGTGGTGACTTTCGGTGCTCCGTTTTGCCCCTTGCACAAACTGCACGCAAGCACCTCAACACACAGCTAAATACTCTTTCCGAATCCGATTTCCATCCGAGCACTCGTAACGAACCGAAACGTGTATCTGTGTGTAAGCGGAATGGGTTGTACAATATAAATTGATAAGCCTGTCAACCGTTTTAGCAACTAAAAACCGGTGGCAGCCCCTGGTTTTCCGGTACAAAGCCGGTGCTCAGCCCACGCTGCCTTCGTCCGCCTGCCAGCAACAATATCCGTTTCGATTGGTGAAATTTTCTGCCCCGCGTGCACCGACCCCAAGGGCTCGGTAAAGGCTCTCCTGGATGACATGGCACTCACGTGTAATGAATAGTGGGAAGTGGCATGAAGCCCCAGCGGTTAGAGAATTTAAATTAATGAGCATCGTTTTTCCAACCCAGCCCGTTAGGCCTGTTCACTTAAGGGTTTGAGGTTTCGTGTAAATGGAGTTAGGTTATTTTTTTGTATTGTTCATTGCAGTGCAGCCCTTAGCGGGAGAGATTCGGGCAATGAAATGGGTATGTGAAATAGTACTAGTATAATCTAGCTTTGACTGGGGTCGCGTTGAGCTTTAACTTCAAATTAAAGTTAGCGTATGGAACAATTATCGCAGGCGAAATATACGTGAATACATTTTTTTATTGTAACGTTTTCGTCGATATGATTTTGGCAACCCTCACTTCAACAATGACTTCGCCCAAATGAACACCTCACAATCGATTACTTCAAGGAAATAAGATCCTTTCACCCATCCCAACCAATCCACGGTGATGGATGAACGATAATTGATCGCGCTTCACGCATCAGCAGCGCAAGACAACACACACATTCAAACTTGACGCGCTTGATCCACATTCTTCCCCCGTCGCTGCACGTCGATCAGCATCGCGTCACAAGCAAACGCACGCATCTCCTTGCATATCGACTATTATTGGTGTGCAGTGAGGCGAAAGTTGCCATTTCGCGCTCAATTTTCTCCCCCAGTGAGCCCCTTAACACACAATTAAAACGCACCCCAGTGCGCACCCTTCTTTCGCCCCCTGTGCACGAAGACACATCAAATGATACTTGCGCTTCGTTGCGGCACTACAAAATGGTGCCCGTCATGACACAGCAACGCATCAGATGCTGCCATTGCTGGTGTTAATTTCTTAACTGTCCAGCGAGGCGTAACTGCGGAGGTTGTTCTTTTGATTGCAGCACTTTACTGATGAATAGAACATTCGCCGTAAATCATTCCATTGCATGTAGATCAGCTTCAATTTGTAAAATCCGTTGCTCTTTTTAAATCTTTTCTTATTCATGTTTTTCTCTTGTATCTTTCGAGAGCGAGCAAAGTGAATTGTAAAGCTAAAAGATACGACCGACTATCGATCAAGTGTTCCTTTGCTAGGGGCTGGGCAAGACTCGGTGGATCGTGCTTACGTAGTGTCCACCATTAGGAGTGCCTTTACAACCAGCTTACTCGACCTTCACTGGCTTTCAAAGGCGATGAATCATGTGACACCCAAAATGCCAGAACCACAGTTCCATCCACAGCACCACCACCACCACCACCACATAGAGGTGCAGTAAGTCCTTAAACCATTAAAAAGGAAAAACTTTCTGAAACTCAAAATTGTCTCTCACTCTCCTCCTTTGGTCGTTCCCTGGGATGAATGGATGGATGGATGGACGGGTCCAAGGGTAATACATAAAATGGACTTTAAATTGGAGCAAAAATTGAAATATGACGGCAGATATCATAATTCAACTGTCTGTTCCGACCACCCCGTCACCCCTCCGTTCAATTATGGTGGAAACTGCAGAGGGCTGAACGTTGGGAGAGATTGGGAGAGACGTATATATAAAAAAAAAACTTATATCACAATTCTATCCATCCTGAATGTGCGGTTGGGCGCAAAGGCACAAAAAGTAAAATTTGTATGGTTCTCGTCTGAAGCAATTCTGATGCCGTCCCTTTCCAGGGTCGGCGAGCAAAAACTGCAATAAAAAACTATTAATGGGGTCCTTTTTTTCATGTACGCTGGAAAAGGAGGCTAGTAATATGTTCAGAAGAGATAGATAAAGAGAGAGAGGGAGAAAAGGAACGTGGAGTGAACATTTCGGACTCCGAGGGCACCGCCGAGCAGTTACCGGGAAGGCTGGATGCGCAATGGGAATTACGTAATGAAATTTTCCTCCCTATCACTCACACACACACACACTGTGATTCCACGTCCTCCCTTTAGAACGTTGGTTTTTTTTTTGGCTTCCCAGTTTGACTGTGCCGCAAAAGTCTTGCAAGCACATCTCGTTGAACTTCTTGCGTTGCTTTGGTGCTGGTTGCAAAAGTTTGCGGAAAAAGCAGACCAAAGTCATTGCCTATTTCTTGAGACAGTTTTTTTTTCTTTGGTGCTCTCCCACTATCAAGAAAGTACCGGTATTTTCTTCTACTATCGCTGTATGTTAGGGGAAGTTTTTATTTCTCCCTCTTTCGTCCATGTTCATTATGTGATAGTCAGATTTCGTGAGTGCAAACTTTGTTTGCGGTTTTGTGCCTTATCTATTGCCGTGGAAAAGAATGTCTTGACGTGCTGCACCATGATTTTGACCAGCTTGTTTTGGACTTTTTTTTTTGTTGTAATATGCTTGTGTTGAAAAGCATTTCGAGAAAAACGCGCGACAAAAGCTACTTTTATGAACTGTTTTTCTATTTTCCTGATTGTTTGCAAGTTACAGTAAAACGCATATCTTTTCTAAGATCGATTTTACCCTCGAAGGCGAGAGTTTGTGGTCTCAATTGCAACAAAAAAAAGAAAGCTTAACCCAAATGCTGACAAGATGTTCAATTTTGTTCGAAAGTATGTTTTTCCTCCCATCAAGGAGCAAAACAGTAAAGTTTCTGCAGACACACGCGATAAGAAGGAAAGCGTACGGAACGTCTATCGTGTTGATTTTGGCAATCGATAAAACTGCATTTATTGCAACGAAGTTATGTCTTCCTTTCCACCTAGAAGAACTTCTATCAGAGTGTTTTAAAAGTGTTTGCCTAGGTTTGCGCTTGCGGTGCAGATTGCGTTCTATATTTTAGGCAGCCATTAAAGTAGCGTTAAATTTTCAAAACACAAAGTATTTTTTTGGAAAACTGTTTCGAAGATGGATTCTACTTTTCACATCGAAACTTGTTTGAAATAGTATACATAAATAATGAAAATCGATTCTTACAGACTTAAATTTCTGGAAAAATAAAATTTAAAACCCAACGTTAAACCAACAGAAAGAAGCTTTTTTTTGTAATGTCCTTCCCTTCCATTCACTGGACTTGATTGATTCTTCTAGCCCGATAGATCAACCACAGCTGCATCCGATTCTTATCTCCATTCGATTTCGGTTAAGCTCCAAAGGATCCCATTCAACCCGTCCATGCAAACATTGACAGGTTCGGTCAATTGAACGAACTGACCCGCACTGAATGGCCGTTTGCACCGGCTTCAATACCTTTCGCCTCTCCATCGCTTCTTCACGAATATGCTGATTATGCTCCGGTTCCGGTTCCCGGACGGGCAGACACTGTATTCTCAATCCCTTCCCGATCTCAATCTCTTGACACTGATTATTCTTTCTACCTTTTCTCCTTCTTGCTTCTTTCAGCGTTCTCTCCCTTCCATCCCAAAGATTGAAAGGCACACAAACGGTAATCTGCATGCGAAAGTAAGTAGACCACGATTGAGTGCTCCGGTACTGTGGGCACGATGGAACAAACAGCCTTTTGCCGAAGAGCCCGGATCTAGTTCCGGTCCGGTCGATGGCGACCGGTGGGATCCGAATTTAATTATCCGATTTCACAGATCCTGGCCACCGGAACCAATCAATTTCACTGCAATCGATACTGTTTCCCGGGCTGCTACAGATGCTGTATTGTGCTGAAGACGTTCCTAGAGCGCGTTCTGGGAATGTTGGTATAGGATCGTGCCCAGTTCCTGTTTCCAGTAGCCGGAGATGCCGTCGGAAGACGTATCCTACTACGTGAGGTTGAGATTTGCATACTGGATCGTGCAATGCATTGGTTCTGTGCCCCTTTATCCTTTGTCCGGCGGATGTGGCGATGCAATTTAAAACACATTCAATTGAGGGATTATTTACGTTGTTTCTAGCTTTAAGAAATGTACCGAAGCAAAAACCTAAGAGCAAAAGGTTTTCATTCAGTATGAGATGAGGTTTCTTATCAATTAAATGCTATAGAATTCAGCTAAATTAGATTGTATTGTAATGGAGCACTGGGACAGACATTCATCGCTTCCTCAAAAGAGCATCTGAATAAATGCATCTTGCTTTCAGTTTCATCTACAGCAAGTAATGCTTATTTATGTTTGTAATATCACTAACAGTTAATTACAACCTCACTAATGAAACAAGTTATTAGTACACGTCTGTTGCAAAAGTGTATAATAATCCATATATGTGTATCATTGTCCATGTTCAATATTTGTGTAACTTATTTTCAACAAAACGCATATCATACCTGTTTTTTTTTTTAACTCATCCATGACACTTCTACACTCCTTCTCACTTTACAGCCCACAGTGCATAGAAGATTTAAACAAAACAAAATCATCCCCATCCAGGTCCGTGTGCTGCTCATGCTTGCTCTGACAGGTGTGCAAAGTACACCGATGCGTGATGTTCCGTGACCGTGTGGAAGCCACAATTCACACCGAAAACGACTGTACCGGATTATTAAATGTTTACTCAAACGGAAACGACCAGAACGGCACGTTCGACGGTTGGTGCGTCGGTATATAGGTATAGGTATAGCAGCACATTAGCACGCTCCTTGCCAACGCTCACACCGTACTGTGCAAGCGCTTCCAATATCCCGTACAGCTATATTTCGAATCGTTATCTCATCATTCGAAGCATCCGGTTCGCCATTCCAATGCCGTGTGCTCCCACCATCAGCCGTGACCATCTGTGCTTACGCGAAGCCCACCATGCCTGGCTGTCTGCCGTTGACAATTATTTCTAGTTTATGATTTTATGTTTCAATTCTTTTGCACCAGATACATCGCTCGGTGCACGCTTATCGTTATTGCTTCATGGCCAGAAATTTAAATCAACCATGAATCGAGAATGGTCTGTTTATTTTGCGTTGTTGCTTCATCGCTTGCCATCAATCGATAATCACGTGCACGCGGTTTGATGTGAGTGTGTGTGTTTGTGCGAGTTTCTGATTCGTTGAACGTTCGATGGTTCGATGGTGGTACGTGAGTAAAACATAATAATTATTTTATGCTTTTTTTTTCCTCTCAACATGATGAGAGTTTCTCCCGCTGGCGTAGGTGATTAAAGTCAGCGATTGGAGTGACACGCTGTACAGTGGTGAGAGGTTTATTACTGGTTTTATCTGCATTTGTGATGAAAAGTGATGATTTATGTTGTTAAAAACTGAAGGTTGGTATGCACATTATCCTCCTGTCTTCGAAATAGCAGTGGGCGTAATTGTTGACTGAAGATCGATTTGGCTTACCTGAAATGGACATTAAAAAGAAAAATAAGGTTAATAATACCAGTGAGTGATTTTACAGGATAAAAAAGAGTTTAATGTAAGCAGAAGAACTTATACAAGCAGAACGCAAGCATAAGAAATAAAAAAAAAGATTTAATCTCAGAAGTAAAGTGTTACAGCAAAAGCTCACTGACAACCGAGAAATTAATAGTAAAATCTCCCATAAGTCCATTATCAACGACAACCAGACTTCAACCCCGAACGACCTGCTTTTCCCACCCATCGGTTCGGAAATCTATGCCTGCTCATCACACCCCGGTGATAGTGCTGTAACGCCAAAGCTTTTCTAACGACCGCTGTATATGCTGCTGGGTGGAGTCGATACGATAACGAGTGACTTGTTTTTGCCAATTTCGTTTGGTGTTGAAATTTTTTAAAGAGAGTTTCACTCCTCTCACCTGCCTGCCCAACCCCATCCACCCCCACCGCATGTGTTGACAACGGTATGCTGAGAAAGTAAAACATTCGATAGGCTTTCGACATCCACAATTTCGGGGCGTTATTTCCTGAAGCAGACGCGAGACATCGTGTGCTTGGAGGGTTATTGCTATCGATTGATTTTCCCGCATTTTCTGTCCAAACATCGAAACACACTTGAAAAGTTTAAGCTTGTAAGGTTCCTTTTTCCACCTGAGGGCATTTTTTCTATACTTTTCCCTTTTATAAAAGAGGAAAAGAAAACTAGTTCCCTTACAGGCGGTGGTAATGCGATGAAATCGTTCACAAGTTTTTCCTTCCGATCCACATCTTATGGTTAGCAATTTAATATCCTTGCCGGGTTTTCGCAGAAAGTCCACCACGGTTTGAGGAGCAGAAACGGTGGGTCAGTGAAATACTGATTCGATAGGCTCCGTGCCTCCGTCAGGAGCAGAGTATCCCTAGCGTCGCCCATTTAAAGAATTTTATGAACTTAATCCGCTTTCCACGGGAAAGGGTAGGAGAAAGGTAAAGAGCGCATCAAGAAAATGAGAAATGGGACCACAGGGTTGCCCGTTTGCGCTGTCAACGTCAACAAAAGTGTATCGACACACAAACACACACGACATACATTGAAAACTGAAGGAAACTCCCCACTAAGAGGAGTTTCCTTTTCCCGGGAGGGATTCATTACCGAGAGGCTCGGCTTTCCTACGAATTCCCTACGAAACTGATTTCATTTTATTATCCCCCATGGGACAGAAGCATCCTTAAAGTAGAGCTACTGTGTGTACAGGTATTTGTGTTTGTGTGTGTGTGTTTGTATGCGAACACTTTTTCCGATCAGATTCAGTTTTTTTTAATTCACTTTCCATCCAGGTTTCCATCATTCCGGGTGTTGATGATTGGGGAAATCATCATAGCAACGCTCTACACGTCAAGATCGACCTATTTTCTCCACCCACTCTACCCGGCCATTCCAGATGCTTCAGTTGCGCTCGGAGGGTGCCCTCTAAACGGCAACGAAGGGTGATAAATTTAATTATTACGGTAATAACTTTCGGACAAGGTTAAAACAATCAATCGATACCCGGGGGTTTGGGCGCCTGCTTCAAGTTGACGAGGGTGTGTTTTCACATTGCTTCAAGTTTTGGACCGCTTCCAGACGATAGCAGGCAGTTCCTTCTGGTGTTTTTTATCTCTCTTCTCCTTTTCCCAGCGATTAAGGGCACTCATTTCACTTTCCCAATATAGCTGCAAAAACGTTCGGATAAGTGTGTATGTGTGTGTGTGTGTGTATTTTCGTATCCAAAAACTTTTTGGAAATCACTCACTCGACAGGCAATCAGCGTTTTTGACAGCTTTGTGCAAGGGTCCAGTAAGGGTTTTATTGGGTAAAGCGGAGAACAATACTTTC
>KB694546.1:0-12317 GCA_000349165.1 Anopheles christyi | reverse complement strand
TGATTTTTGTTTCATATGTGGTCACAAGTTTGGATGCTGTTAGGCGTCTTTGTTCGTTGTGCTAATTGCTGTTGATCATCTTTCGGAGTTTCTCGCTATTTATCATTTGAGGAGGGGCCAATTATCTTTTTTGTTAGGTTTTTTTCCTCTCTCTCTCTCTCTCTATCTCTCTCTATCTCTCTCTCTCTCTCTCTCTCTTTTTTCTATTTCAGCCAAATTTATAATTCGTTGTCGGTATGTTTCACCGTGTTTTAAATTCGGCACGAAGAGGGCTGTTTTGTTTTATACGGAAACGCTTTTGGTATCCTATCCACACACTGGCTAATAACAAAAAGCAAAAATTCAAACTTGAGTTACGTGTACGTGTGTGTATGATTAGCGTTGCTTAAAATAGGAAAAACCAAATAGAATAGATTTTGCTCCACCCCGCAATGCACGACCACCATAATTTGCAACCACATTTCTCGGTGGTTTTCGGTGTTAGTGAGGCACGACGATGGGAGAGGAAAGGGGGAGGAGGGAAATTATCTAAACTCGTAAATTTGAATACAGGATTCAGCTACGTGCTGCAGGGTTAACGATTGATACCTGTGGGGGGGATAGTTTTGGAGAAAAAAACTAACGAATAAGTGAAGGTAAAGCAATCAGGCAGATCGTCTACACCGAAAAATACCTACCATTCGGAGGAACGATGATAATAGTAACCCTCCATAACAGCTTGCGATTTCTGGAAGCAAATATAGTAGAACCCAGCGAATGACGCTCCGTTGATGTTCTTTATCTTATGATCAGGTACCTGTTGCGATGTAAAAACTTAAGTTATTTATTGTGTCGCTTTGTGCGCAGCACAAAGAGAAGGCGAGCCAAAAGGGACCATACCAGAAAGTGTTCCTTCCAGCGCATAAACACGTAGTCACTCTTCGCTAGCGCATCGTAGTCAAAGTCGTCCGAGTTGAACGTCTTCTGGTACTCGCTGAAGGCAGCAAATTTTCCCTGCAAAAGCAAAACAATTAGATAAATGCTTTTTCCTTTCCTTAGATATAATCCGCCCTCCGTTGCTTTTCCCCTTCAGCCACTTACAAAATGCTTTCTATCTACATCCTCGTCCGCATCCCATTTGCGTGTCAAGAAGGGATACTTTTTCGATATAATTTCACCGTCGAAGAAGGTCGTTAGGGTGGGAAATTCAAACGTCAGTCCAGTGATCTTGAGATATCCGCACAGATAAGAGTTTGCTTCGTCCACGTGCTGCGGGTGTGAGAGTGTGTAGGATGGAGAACAAAAATGCTCACAGTAAGTGTTCGATTGCTTTATCAAATTTATCGCCCATTTTTCCCACTCCCTCTTACCTGCAGTACCACCTCAACCTCGTACGCGTTGCCCTTTGATTTTTGTGAGCCGCGAAATTTTGAACCATTGTAGAGGAGCGATTTTGTGACGCCGAGCTGTTTGGAATTGTTGGGCGGCGGCGGCACTATATCCACCCGCACCGGCATGCTGCTGCTGTCCCGGGTCGGCTGTAGTCGATCTTCCTGCTCTTGCTCTTGCTCGTGCTGCTGCGGCTGGGGCTGATTATCGCCGTCTGGTCCGAGTCGGTCCGGCCGCTCGGCTACCCCACCAGCGATGCCACCACCACCCACCGCCCGCCCGCCTCCTTCCGACCCACACGTGCTGCTGCTGTCGGCGCTGGTGCGCTGTCGTGGGGCTATGTTGCTTTGATCGTTGCCACTTCCGTCACCGTCGGTGGGTGGTGTGGCCGGTTTTCGCTGCTCCCCCTGTTCGTCCTCCTCCTTTGTAACTCCTCGCTCTTCACTGTCACGCTCGAGTGCGGTTGTGCCGGCCACGAGGGCGGGATCGGCACCGTCCCCTTCCGCTATGATTCGTACCGTAGTCGCCGTCGTCGTCGCTGCTGCTGTATCGTCACCTTTGGTTCGCTCGTCCGGCACCGAGCTGCTGCTGCTGCCGGCAGCTTCTTCCACACCGATCCCCAGCCCTGTTTCCGCCTTCGGCTCCTCCCGGTCCGAGCTCGTACTAACCGTACGCCGGTCGCCGCACTCCGGCTCCGTCGCGTCCGCTCGCTTACGGCGTCTGGAACGTTTTCCCGACACGATTGCGTCGCCGTCTAGTAGTGTGTCCGACCAGAGTTTATCGCACGGGTCGCCGATTGCTGCCTGCAAGCTGATACCAGCTGGTTCGGATGGCGGTTGATCGTCGTACGGTTGTGAACTGTTGGTTGATCGTGCAGAGGTTACGATGATTGAAGAGGTGGATGAGGAAGACTACGAAGTGGATGAGGAAGATGACGTCGCAAAGGACGGTTGCGGTTGTTGTTGAGACGATGAGGAGGCGGAGGAAGAGGAGGACGACGACGACGACACCGAGGAAGACGGTAAGCTATCCCGGGGCGTCTTCTGTTCGCCTTTCTGCACGGTGGTGGGCGTTATTGTTGTTTGTGTAGAGTCGTTGCACGCTCTCTCCTTCTGCAACGAGAAAGGAAAAGGGAGAACGGAGTGGTGAGCAAGACGATTTGCAAACTGCAACGAATGACCTGCAGCTGTCATAAACACACACACATACGCAAGCACCCGACACGCACGATAAGCAAGCGACACGAAGGGAGGGAAAGCCAGAAAGGAGGCGAGTGTTGTACGTGTGTGTATGTGCTTTAGAAGAGACCGGAAGTTTCTACTCCTTCTGCTAAGAAGGCAGGCAGGGCTTCTCGTCAATGACACAACAGCTTCCGCGACGGGAATGCCACACTCTAACCCAAACAAATACCCGTATACACGGGATGCGCCATACTTTCTACCAGCCCGAAAACTTACCTGGGTTGCTATTCGCTTCCGCGAAAAAACCACAAAATCGACAACAATCCTTCCCAAGACCCTTCTCCTATTCCGGGCGGATGGGGGAAGGGTGCAAATCGAAACACAAATTGCAACCAACAAACAACACACAGCGCGTCGTACGGCAAGACTTTTTGCTTTTCTTACGCGACTTCACGGGTGCGTTTCCTTTCTTTTTTTTTGTGTGAGGGATAACTTTTCCCCGATTAGAATCACTACACTATTTTTGTTCCGAGCGACACACCAGCTCTGGTGCGAAACGGCAGCGCAAATGTCAAACTGCTGCATGCACAGAGATGCGTTTATGGTAGACGATTTTGACAGTTGACCTTGAGGATAAGAGATTTCTTTGCGTCCGACACATTCAGTACACCGAATGTCTTTTCTATTAGGCAAGGCTTAATAGGGACCTTTTTTCTGCAAAATTACCGTGCAGCAGTAAGAGCAAAGCTGAATAATTTGTTTTTAATTCAAGACACGCAAACCAAAATGGCGCATTATCCGACAAGGTTTGTATTTGACAGCTCCGACAAAGTGACGAAAAACAATAACAAAAGAAGTAGAACTTTACGAACTGTTTAGCTGCTGCTGCGGCTGTTTTTTTTTTTTTTGCAGAAATACACCTCATTTCAATTAGTAAAATTATTTACAAAAGATGATAAACAATAATTTAAAAATTCAATTTCCATCTGTCAAGTGGTATTGACGTAACCTGTCAATTGCACGCCCTTTCGATGTGTGCAGTGCTTCGCTTATCACGAAATTCCTCGCCAATCAATATGTTGACAAACAAGCTGTAAAATCAAACAAACACACACATACCAAAACATAGAGACGCACACGAACGCCCTTCCCATTGTGCTTTCATTTCGCTAGCAATGATGGCAATTTAGCAAAGCAACGGAAACAACAATGGACGCAGTATTGTGAGCAGTTAAGTGAGTTTTCTGAACACCACGGATCAAGCACGATGAGTGATCGGCAGAATGGGGTCAGTGTGGTGACACTCCGTCATCGATCCCTCAGCTCCGACCGTCTGGAGGGTGCGGATGTGGAGAGGATCGGCCAGTTCGTCAGCAAGCGCTGCCCAAGCGCCCCGAACTTGGTGGACCATGAGTCAGAGATGGCCTTTGTGATACATCGCTGCAGCAGTGGCAGCAATAGCGGCAGCAGCAACAGTGGCAGCAAGCGCATACCTCCCTTTAACTACTATGATTGCACAAATCCACCCCCAGCCACGACGACGACGACGCCAACAACAGCAGCACCAAAGGCAACAAGGCCACCAAGGGTGTCACCAGCGACGGTAACGCCCCCCACTACTTGCCCAGTCGAGTACGTTGATGTACTTCAGGTAACACCGCCTGCCAAACAGCGCACCGTCCCCATCGGTTTTCTAGACGACCTGGTACCGCAAAAGGGGCGTCGATTGCGGAAACACTTCAACGAGCTGGAACCGTTCGATGGGCAGTGCCGGTTTTGGACCGATTCCCCGCTCGAACGGATACACCCGGAGCAGGGCTGCATACCGATCCTCAAGGCGGTATACTTTTCGCGCAACAACAACGATCTGGACAAGGAGAATGCCCATTTCAAGCTGGCGGAAGCACTCATCTCGACGTTCGAGCTGCTGAAGTGGAAATCCTGCCTCAACCGTGCACCTAGCGGTCTATCACACTTGGACTGGGAGACACCGATAGGTAGCGATGGCAGCAGTGGCAGTAGCACCAATCAAAGGGAGAGCATGAAAACAGCGAACCAACACACGGACAGAGACACCGGATCGGCAGATGAAAGCTGTGAAGCGATCGAGGCGAAAGAAAGCATCTATGACGAACGGACGTACTCGGCCGAAGAAATTGCGATCAGTCTGCTCGGGAAGTTTCACGACAAGCAGCTACCGTCGGCTTGTGATTTTCTGTGGTTGGTGTCGGAACAGGACGCACCGCAGAAGCTGCTGCCGATACCGAGCGGGGGTGTTATCGATCCGGACGAGACGCACGCCCATGCGCACGACGCCGGAACGCTAATCCGTGGCACGCAGGAGTGGGCCCCGCCCCGGCCACAGGTGATCTTCACTTACAAACCACCTCCACTTGAGTAAGTATTACGATAAGTACAAGCTTAAAGCTTCTGATCTTATACAATGTTTTAATGCTTTCTTGTAGACGTCGAGCACAAATCCAGCGACAAGGAAATCGATGCGAAGGGTGCGGCATTAAGGTGCATCCGGCCTATCTGAGCCGCTATCGCTACTGCCACTACACCGGAAAGTACAACTGTTCCGGGTGCCACAAAAATCAGATGGCCATTATCCCTGCACGCGTTATACAAAGGTAAGGATTGAAAATTTTAAAGTTTTCTGAATTAATTTAATTTTTTTCTATTTTTCGTTAATCTCAACTTTATCATTTTGTATCGCTCTCAGGTGGGACTTTACTGTCCTTCCCGTAAGCGTTTTTGCTTACCGTGTGCTGGGCGATATCTGGAGCACACCGCTCTACCGCGTAAATCATCTTTACCCGGACCTGTACAGCAATGTGAAAAGCCTGCGGACGGCTCGGCAAGCACGCGTCAACGTAAAGTACGTTAAGGATTTTATCATGAACTGTCGCCACTCGGAAAGGTAAAAAGCAAAAATTAACGCGGGTTTATTGTAATCAAGCCACTAAATATATCTTGTACAATTCCACAGCACACGTCGTTGCTTCCAGGAAGTGCCTGAATACTTTACCTCCGACTTTGACATGTGGTCGATGGCGGACTTTCTTTCGGTCAAGAGTGGTGCCTTGCTGCGGCTCCTTCACTCCATTATAAGCCGCTGTGAATGTCACATCCTTGCTTGTGAGGTAACATTTAAAATCTGATTGTTTTTTTTTTGTTTTTATCCTCTTAAGTCTGGTCGATTTATGTTTTTTTTCCACAGCTTTGCCTTGGCCGAGGCTTTGTGTGTGAAAAGTGTATCGTCGGAAGGAGACAGGAGCCGCGAGTATTGTTCCCTTGGCAGCCGCACGTAGTGCGGTGTGAACAATGCGGCACCCGGTATCATGAAGCCTGCTGGCGTCGGGATCGGAGCTGTGAAAAGTGCACCCGGATGCAGCGCAGGCGTTGTGCGACCGGTGGTGAATCGGCGGAAAAACGCTAACGAGACTCTACTAAGACATTTTTTTTTCGACGCGCTCTCACGATAACGTAATACATCACGACAACACATATACCTCCGCGCGTTATATCCGTGATCGTGTAGAAAAAAAGAAGAGAAGAACAGAAAGAAACGAGCGTTTATTGAAATGCAAACAAACATTTCGGAAAGGGAGCGTTGCTAGCACCCCGAGTGTCGTGGGTGGAGAAGCTTAGGGCGTTTATGCGGACAGGGAATTAATTTATTTGATTAGCAGAAATACCATCACACAAAGACATCATCAACCATCTCCCCAAAAGATTTGTGTTTAAAATAGTGATAATTATTGTGAAGAAAATGCGCTTCTTTCTTCTTGGCTGAAACTTCGAGACATGACAAACAAACACAGACAGCATGCGTTTTGTGAGAGCTATTTACATGTAGAAAAAAACACACATGTATAGATACATAGTATGTATAGAGCAAGAGATATATATATATATTCCATAATCGATTGCTTTATGAGTGCAAGAGTGTGACTCATTAAACCGTGCGATGGCTTTGTTTGGCCGTCGCCGTGCCTTACCCGAACCCGAGAGGTCATGAACGTCAATCATTTAAGGGTGAAGAATGAGATGAAAGAAAAAAATCTCATAACTTCTACCCCTTCCCGCCCCTTAATCTAAGCAGATAGATTTTTTAGGAGGGGAAAAAGATACAGAAAACACGACTTGTCGGCATGACCTTCGATGCGGTCGCGGCGTGAGATGGTTGGATGGACACGCGGAAGAGATACACGGCGGGATGTAAATCGAAGATGGGCTAGCGGTTTAGACTTCGCAAGCGAACCGCACCAAACGGCAGGATCAGTTTTTCGCTTACCGCGTACACGGAACCATCTACCAGGACAGGACAGGAACGGGCATCACAATGACGCTTCTACTCGGTGCATGGGAAGAGATCGTAACGCGGCAGCTGGTACGCAACCAGCGCATGGTAAGTATAATTTGAAAGGGCCACCGGAATGGTGAGAGACCTAATTTTGATTACACTTTTAGGGAGATTGCAAACACTAAATGGATAGTTTTTTAATACCGTTGGTGCCATCTCCGGTGTGTGTATCCTCGATCAAACAAGTGACTGCTAAAGCCACTAAAGTACACGTTGTACTGCAAAGTTCGAAATGTGCCACTAATTCTATCAACCAACGATTTAGTTAACGTTAATAAGCTATCGTTAACGAGACGCGAATTTAATTTGTTTTTACCACCCCCTCCAACACTTCAAATCAACACACATTCCACATGCATGAATCAGCGCGCGTGCTCGTACTTACGTTGTTCTGCGAACATGCTGTGCACAGGGGTGGCAAGGTCAACCGTAAAGTTTACATCGCGCTTCAATTGATGATGGATGATTCGGAGGATGAACAAAAGCCCTTTTGTTAGACTTTTGGAATATTTATATTATCGACATACTGGAGTTGATTATTAATGGGTATTTTGTATTCTTATCCTTTTCCTTTCTTTTTCTAAGGCATCGAGCAACGTACTGATCGGGCTGGTTGCGCTTTGTGTCGTGGGAACACTGCTGACGACATGCGACGGTGCAAGCTTTCCTGCTTCCTTAGGTAATTCGACAATAATAAAACAAAATGACAAACAACAACATAATATCCGTATTTTTCTACCTCAAACTGACTGCTTACGTTTTTAAAAGTAATGCTATATACCTTCTGTAGGGCGAAGGGCCACTTAAAACCTAACATAGAGTTATAAAACAAGTGGATTTACACAAATTAATCCCGGACCATTTTTTTTTTGTCTAAACGCCCCATACCCGCCTACCCATCGAACTCAGCGGACAGTCCAGTATACTTTGGTGGGATCGTGCCGGCGAACGGGCGCTTCGGCAAAAAGATTCAACACTTTCCCATCACGGACGTTTCACTGCATCCTTCGGCGGTTAATCGGTAAGTCCTTTCCGCTACCATTTATCAGTACAACGCGTTCTCACCTTTCCTGTTTCTACTTCTCATAATCACGCTCCAACGTTGGACGCTCCCGCTTAACAGCGAACTCCACCACGCAGAACGTCACCGTACCGATGATGCCTAGCACAACGAGTATGACCAGCTGTACGTGCAGCCCGCAGTACGAGGAGTAGACGAAGCTAGCCGCAGCAGCCACCGACTAGTAGGGTAGAAAAATTGGAAAGGCGAATGCAAGAAACGAAGAAAGAAAAAAAAACTTAATAAATATCGCCAAGCAACGAACCTCCCATGCGCACTCCACATGCAAAAACTGTGCTTGTTCAATTTGGTGGTAGAATTTACACGAGAGAAAGAAAGAAAAACCGACTACTGTACCTGGGTAAACTTAAAGATGGAGAACGCTTCGGCCGGTTGGCTCTTGAACACACCGCCCAGCATCGAGTAGCACTGGGTGTTGAAGCAGGCATCGCCCAGCCCGAGCAGGAAGGAGCAACCCATCGCGATAATTGCACTCGGTGGCTGAATGTAGGACAGTGCGTCCGTATTACCGAATGGTGCAGCGTTTGGCAGATTTAGGTAGATCAGGAAGTAGGCGGCCATATGCAGTACGCCACCGGCAATCACGATCGGATCCCGGCCCCAGCGGGTTGTGGTGCGTGTGCCGAGCAGCCCGAACGCAACGCCACCGAGCACCTCACCGACGCCGATAAAGACACCGTTCAGGCCGACGTACTGTTTGGCTGAGGTACCGATCGCGTTCGTAAATCCGATGCTCGACCCGTACACCCCACTGAAGAAGGAAAGCGATAGTCCTAAGGACGAGGAGAGGGATCGGGGGAGGGGATAAAATTTGACAATTAACTTCAACAACACGCGATAGAGTTGAAACGTAAGGCTTACCCGTGTACACGAACGTGATGCTCAGCAGTATCATGCGCGGTGTCTGGAATAGGCGGATCGCATTCAGGAATGCATCCCGCGGACGGACACTGTGGCTCAGCTCCACCGGTACGTCCCCGTTGGTGGAGGGACGGCGCAGGCAGGCCAAAAACACCAGACCCACAATTGCTACCGCAATCAGCACGGCAAACACGATGCTGCGTGTCGTCTCGTCTATGTGCGTTTTGCCTTGGAAGGTGAAGAACACGAGCAGATTGCCAAAGAACATACTGGTTTTGGGAGGTGAAGTGAGGTAATGTTGAGTAACAGTGTGAGTGTGTGAGCATTAGAAGAGCATGCTGGCAATGCACCGTACCTCATCTGCAGCATCGCCCAGAAGATGCCGGAATTGCGCGAGATCGTCTCACCGGTACTGCACTGGGACAGGTACATGCCCTGGCCGGTCCAGATGAGGGCAGCACCGGCTCCCAGCACGATACTGCATCCATAGAGCAGGATAACATGTGGCACGAAGAAACTCGCCATGAATAGGCTATGGTAAAGATGGTGAGAAAATTTAACATCAGTAAAGCTTGCACCACAAAGCCGCACAAAGACACTAGGTGTTTGAGGCTGTACAAAGAGCTTTCCACCCTTCCATGTTGACACATGTGTAATGAGTAATTATTTGCGTTAAGTTTAATTAAATGACACATATTGGTCAGAAGATTCCACACAAAGAAGAACTCTTGGTGAAGATATCCTGGAATCTCCAGAATTTCAGTTGAACCAATGAAGTCATCATCGCAAATGGTTGCTCCCGCTGCGTCGGGTTGATTGTCGTCGCTAGCATAGTATTGATTGCGTTGATTGCAGTGATCGTTGTTGTTGCATCGTTAGCTGGGACAGCGGCAATGCTTACCAGTAGGTGATAGCGCCGATGGCCATCGCCAGCCGTGGCCCGATGGCGGACAGGATCGACGGCGTGACCCAGTTTGATAAAGAGAGGGCAGCATAGATAATGGCCAGGCTGGTGTATCCGTCACCAGTGAACGAGGGCAGATCTGTCTTTATGCTGTCGATGATGGTTTGCTGGAACGAGAGAGCCCCGAGAATATTATTGCGAAGCTTCAAGAATCAGAAGATGCCAAGAATGAGAGAACCCCGAGAATATTATTGAAAAGCTTGAAGAATCAGGAGATGCTCGGAGAAATCATTTACAGCAACGAATTGCCGATTAAACCGATTATCCAAAACGTTAACTGTCCCAAGTTTCTGAGACTGCGACCCTGAAATCAACCCCAACTCTCCCCCCTGCCCACCCGTTGAAGGTCGTCCGGGTATCTCGCAGTTCGATTAATAAATTTAAAAAAACATCGTCACTCGACCTTGACCGTTGGAGAAGGGGTTGGTGGAGTTGTGTTTTGATCGTGCTGAAGATATGCCCCACATGGCTCTTGCATATTTGATCGTACGACGCTAAGGCCCGCTCAGCCGTGACCTCAAAACGTGAAAGAAGCCCAATAGCAACTCCTGCGGTGTGCGTTGGAATATTGAAGATGTTACATCGTGGTGCAACAAGCATTACTGTCTCCCGCATCGGAGTTGCCACACACACCCTAATTACCGGTTCTGAGACTGAGGGTGGAAAACGAAATGAGGTGTTCTGATTTTATTATAGTTTGCAAATCAATGGATCAACTCCTTACGGAATGCCGAAACCGGATCCGGGTGTCCTTGGTTCCATTTTGTTTAACGCGCACCCTCCCCAAAAACCAGTTCACACCGGTGTGGGGCGTGGGCAGCACAAAAGGGGGCACGGCAGGTATGAAAACAAAATAACAAAAAAAAAAAAAAAAAAGGTTGGAGGTGATTGAATGTTGTTCTTGAAGTTGAAGCTCTTTGTGTGGGTAGGTTCTTAGGCACTAATCGTTCAGAATTAATGCGCCTAATCTGATAGGCTCGATGAATGATTTGTTGGGAATTCAAACCCTTTATCATTGCCAGTGAACGACACTCGGAAGCGCAGTTTGGTCCAAATAGTTATAATCGTGTCCAAGAACAAGACACTCATAAATCGCTCAAGTGGACACCGATAGCAACAGGCACGCTGCTGAAGGACTGATAGCAGCCGTGCGCTCCCAAAGTAGGACACCTGGACAACCCCTTTCTCCCGCCTCCCCAAAAGAGATCGCCTTGAGGATTGCCAGTCTCTCCAAAAAGCCCACAGTTTCGTAATGTTTTGGAGAAGTTGGTCCACCATCCCTCTCCTTCCAGTCGAGTGCATCGTGCCAATCGTAACATTGTGTAATGGCCGTATCCAATTTTCATACTCGGACCTCGGTGTGGCTTTCTTCACTTTCACCACACGGTGACGAAATTGCACACACACATCTTCCACCTCCAGGTAGTCGAGGCAAATGTTTTCCGGCGCATTTAAATCGATCATATGCACGGGCGGTACGGGGTAACTTCAGGAAATTGGACGAGGATCTCATAATCACGCAACGAAAACAAAAACAAAATGCAAACTAACAAAAAGAAGCGGCCCAAAAATCCATGATCATGCTCGGGAATTTAAATCTTGAACTTCTCATTATAGTTCGTTCAGGGAAAAGGTGCAAATCAAAATAGATCCTGCACGCCATCAAGTAAGCGATTCTGTCAAACCTTAATTGTTTACAATTGCTCTAAAGGACGCTACTAGAGGCAAAGCATTACCTTTGCTGTTTCTTCAATAATATTATTATTTTTTTTTTGCAAGGGAAAGGTTTCAATTCTCCGTCTTCCGCATTCCGCGCGTGTACCAATTACCTACCTCAATGTTGCCGAGCGTTTGGAAGGAGGTAAAGATCAGCATGAAGCCACCGCCCAGCAGCAGCACATTCACCAGATTTCGTTCGACCATCGTTCCGCTCGATTTAGCTCGCGGGTTCGCGCGACCACTCAGCAGCAAAACAAAAACAGGCCCTACTCCCTCCCTCACTCCCCTTTAGCAACGCAGTAACAACAACAACTACAACAGCACGGTACACACAAGCGCGCGGGCGCCACAAACAATTTGGAGAGCTTAAAATTGCAGGAGAGCACGCCACGTCCGCGATCGACAGTGGTAAGATTGCGATTGAAAGCTGAGGCCGCAGTCCCGAAAAAAACCGGCAGCAAACGGTCGCTCCAGTACGTGGTGGGCGGACAGATCCAGACAGGGGACAGCTAGAGGGGGTGGTGCAGTAGTTGGTGGTACAGCACGCATCACTTTCATTTATATTGTGTGGACCACGTTCTCCTCGCTCGCCAACCATTGCTTTCGTGCCGTACGGAGATCGCACAGTTCCGCATGTTTCACAAAGGAGAGAGAGAGAGAGAGAGAGAGAGAGGGAGGAAGAGCTAGGGAGAGCGAATTACATGAGAGAAAGAGAGAGGGAGAGAATGAGCGTATTTGTTAAATGGAGAATTCTTTAGTATTATCAGAGAGATG
>KB694535.1:0-12309 GCA_000349165.1 Anopheles christyi | reverse complement strand
ATATATATATATATATGTATGTAATAGCTAAGTTTATTAGGCAATAGTATAAAAGTATATATATATCTACATATATATTGATATGTAAAAGCTAAGTTTATTAGGCAATGGTATAAAAGTAATACCGCACAAAAATGTCCTCGTAGAAATATACCGTAGGATCCAGCTATAACTGAGCGTAGCTTCAGAGTCGTTCAAATCAATATTTCATTAGCTCCTGACTCGATGGTGCCGATAGAACGGAAAACGAAACATACCGCGCGTTGGTACCATGATTTATCAGGAAAGATGATTTATGAAAAGTTCTCCAAGTAAGACAAATTAAGTAATATTTCGCACTGGAATTCGATAATGAAACGCGCTGCATCATCCACTGCCCCGACCACCTACCGTGCCCGGCTCGATAATGGATGTTAATTTCATCGGAAAAGCACACCGAAACGACTCCCAGCTTCCATTTCCTCGCAGGGAGCGTAATTTGAGTCGTTAGCTACTCGTAATGTGCGAATTTCCTTTGCTTTGCCTATGGTTTGGTTAAAGAATAGCCGACAGCTTCTAAAATTCGCATGACGCGACAACTTTAGTCTTTACCTATAAGCTCAGACCGGAACTGATCAACTGCTCAAAATCTTCGTCCTTTATAGATGTGAAGCTCAAGCTGCCAATTCGAAGCTGTTCTCTTCCTCTACCTAATTGAATTTTCATTTTCATATGTAACGATAGTGGAAGACATGCGTTGAGGATAGGGCGGAGCAAGAAAAATTGACTCCTTCGAAGGTTATTTTCGGTTTCGGTCGAAACGAAACAAACAGACAGACTTCCGGCAGTCCTACACAGGCTGATGATTGATAGTTTTGCCTAGACAGGAAGTTCCGCAGCAAGCAACGTAACATAATTTGTTGTTCAAATCAGGGTCAAACCATTTATTAATCTATTAGCCAACGCATCGTAAGAGCTTTGGGCAGTGGAGTCGACCAAATTTTACGTGGTTCGCTGCGCTGCTTTCGGCAGTGTATTTCAACAAAAGGAATAAACGGCCGATACTAATGTGGTACGTTTCTAAAGCATTTTAATGTAAAAGCAATAAAAGATTGTACTTAAAAGTATGATGAGCAAAATCATTAATGAATGAGCTTTACTGACTTGAATTGGGTTTTTATTATATGAATTGTAATGTACTTTAATTCTATGTTGCTTTACATAAATTTCAAATTGTTTGGATCTGCTAAACAAAACACAACCAACAGCTTTAGGATAATTTAAATTAATCTTTTCTGCCGATGATTGACGAAACTCTCGCTCGATGTTGATTGATAAATGGGGTTTGTTTTGAAATTCTTCTAATTAACTCCAGGCACTTGGCTTGATTTTGCAAAGGACGCGTTTTTCTGTTGCTGTATTTCGAAACAATTTTTTTTCGTTTTTTTTTTTTGGCACCATTGAAGCTTTTGGAGAAACAAAAGTTTTTCTAAAGCCATTACAGTTGCTTTGTGCCAGCTGTGATGACGGTGAAGTGGAAGTTTAATTAAGTCGAAACAAAACGTTCGATTGCTGTGAAACCGGTATGAGGCCGAAAAGTTTATGAGTTTTTTTTTAAAGGCTTACTATGACATTTATTAGAGGCAGAATAAATTCATAAAACTCATTGACAACATAACCCACTTCCCGCGCTTATGATTTCCGTTTTCAAATGCATATCTTGTATTTTTCAGTCAAACAAATAATTTAAACATTTAAAAAAACAAATAATTCCCATGGTTAAACTTCATCATACCAAGTAAACGTTGTCCAAAACTAAAACAACTTTTTGCGCAGATAAATATAAAATTCACCTGCTTCTCTACCTGCTTTTACCAACCCGAGACCATAATGTCACTGTCAAGGGCTTTCCGTGTACAGCACTAAATGCACTTTTTAAAAACTGTTTCTCTCGCTTCACTCACAATCAATATTTATATTTTTCTGTTCTACTTTGCATAACTATTTCACCCGTCGAGTCGTGCACACTGGAGCTTTCGCAAAACCCTCCGGGACCGAATGAAGGCAGGTGCAGTGTTGTATTTATACATTTTACTAGATTCGTTACAAAACTGGCAGAACACCAGTATTCGAGATCTTCTAGTTCCGGAGTGGATTTAGTTTTTAACAGTGTTTTTTTATTCGTGAAATAATTTTCACCGCACTTGACGCACGGTGCGGAACGTGAAAATGTTGGCAAAAGTTTATCGGTCGTTTCGTGGAAATAAAAATACCTGCCCTTCTGGTGCAAGTGAAGAGCAAAAGAAGATCAGGTACGAACCATATCCTACAAAGGCACGACCTCTTTACCCAGTTTGCGGGGTGTTGCTTCTCTCTATTCCCAAACGCAAAGTTGCAATTTGCAATGTAAAGCTCGGCTGTAAATAGAATTTAATGTACTCTCGCCGTTTAAAATAATTTCCTGTAATGAGACACCCGTTCCTGGGTGATAAACTTGTTCTCAAATAAATAATATTGCAACAACATTCTTGAGTTGTTCATACAAAACAAAATTATTCAATTATTATAACGACCATAGTCGCTTAAGAAGTCTAACCAGTTTGCCGAAAACTAAACAAAAATTCTATCACCGTCCCTTGTAGCAGTTACTCATCAGCATATTGTAAGGCGGTTTCATTCTGCAGCCGGTGCAATAGAATCATCCTGGAAGTGTTCTTGTCTTTCATCGCAATAACTTCACCTTTATACTGAAATCCATCTGAACGAGAACGACGCGAAGGTTTTCGTCATTTAGGGTAGCGTGACCGAAATATGGACCCGTACTGAGACTCGAGGGACCAAGCGTTGAAAGGGAACGTGTGACGAAAGGTGGAAGAAATTTATGGATTCAATTAAAAGTTCTCGGGCAACTATCGTTACCTTGTAATGAGGTTAGAAACTTTTTGCGGTAAAGTATCGAATCGTTTGGGGAACGTTTTTGGACGCACAAGGTTGAAGGTGCGCTTAACTATTCCTCGAGGTTGCCGACTCTCTTCAATTGTTCTCATTTCAAGTGATGGAGCAGGCTGTCCAATGGCATCTTTACAGGTGAGACTGAAAACAGTTGGTAGGTGTCCCGATCAGCCCCAGCAGGATAATGGATATAAGCTCTCTCATCCCGACAAATTAAGGTACAAGTCCGGTTAGGCATGTTTGTAAGATGAATTCTGTTCCGGGGACAATATTGTCAGCATTGCTCAGATATTAGTGCAACCTTTGTAAACATCCTGAAAGTATCAGTTCCTAGCTCAGTAAACAACAAGAAACGAACATAACCGGAAACATTCGCCTACCACTTTTTGCGGCAGTAAAGGCAAAAAGTCAACAGCCGACCCAATCATTTCAAAAGTGTCGCAGCGTGACTAACACAAGAAGGGGTTAAGGCTATTTCTGGCCGACACGCCATTTCCATCGCTAAATATTGCTTCATATGAAACTTCCTGCTCGCCAAACGATACACTGATCGCTTCTCTCATTCACAAACATCGGATTCACCATTCTTTGTAACAAAATGGTGTGTGTGGGAGTTTTGAATTCTCCCCTCCGGTCCGTCCTTACCCTTTACTCAACAATGTTTGAAGATTCCACGCAGCAAAAGATATGTTTCATTCACTGGAGTTGTGTTGTTTCTTTTAGGAACGTCTTAGTTTTACAGCCTGAACGAGAGTGGTCTTTCGAGAGCCAATAATCAATTCCAGTTATTTGCACCCTGTCACCCATTCTTACGCACTCAGCGCGTTTGAAATCATATTGATGCTGGTGAGAAACGTTCTGCGACACACACTCTGCAAAAACAAACAGACATCCCGAGCTGGCGTGAGAAAATGATAATTTTATCACGCCCGAATATATAGGCAAGATAAACTCGTGATTATGTTTATTCATGGGCTCATCCATGCTTCATTGCGGTGCAGACACCCGAAAATGGTGTGATCGAAGGTGTTCAAGTAAGCCAAATCTTTCAAAAGGATGGACAATGAGAGCGAATGGATTCGTCAAACTGAAACAAGGTCGTTGATCCTTTTTGGTGTTTTTTGTTTGTTTGGCAAGTCATATCGTGGTTTGTATTGCTTTTCCGTCCTTGCAGTGCATATTTTTATTTTTAACCTCATTGGCACTAATTTTCTTCTATTTATTAGAAACATGTTTAAAATGTTATCATTTTTTCCGTGTGTTTTTCTGATTTTGCACTACGTAGTAAAAGCTTCTTCAATGCCTTGTTTTCCATTACAATGCTTGTTCCATGTTGTGCTTGTGCAATGTTCCTGTCTGCTGCAACATTCTCTCCGAGCTAGTGAGAGTCTAGTGTTTTGTCGTTCTCTTCATCTTTCTCTCTTTCTTAAAGTTCTCGTGAAACCGTGTGCAGCCTCGGACTATCATTTCCGCATGCCAGCCAATTGTATTAGTAGCATTCCGTTGCAGTCCAATGTCCGTTTTTTGCGGCACCGTGGAAGAATTTTTCATCTTCTACGCATCTCCCGTTTGTTGAAATTGAAATATTCTCACTCCGTCTCGTGGACTGGCCCCTTGGAACTCGCCTAGTCATCAGCGATTGCAACCGGCTGCGTTTGTTTGTTATTCATAGTACGGCGTGTCGTGGTTGACATCATAATGAAAATGTGTTTCTTTTTGTTAGGCGATAGGGAAGGAAAAACAAAACCGAACACTATCCCTTGTCCCTAGCACACTAGGGCAAACAGAAAAAAGTGGGGCCACTGTTGGGATTGGAATGTAGTTTTCATGCGAAGCGTGATGTCATTCCGTTCGTTTGGCTTCGAGGCGTTGTGTTTCTTTAACGTTAGGGTGCTTTGGCTTTAAGTGGTTGTAGGAGTTAGAGTTTTCAAAGGGATTTGTCTTTGAAGCTTGGTGCAGCAAGCCTATCGGAAAGCAGTAAATAAAAGAAAAGGGACACGCTTTAGCGTAGAGGAGTTTGTTTTGTTGATAGATTCCTTTTTAATCGTTTTTTATAATGAACCTACGGACGACCAGCTTCAATGGTAGTAAAAATGTATCTGATGAAAATAAGGTTGCTATATTTTTTATATTTTTACAGTTCATCTTTTTTCATGTATGACAACATACAATCTCTTAAAATAACTATCCAAAAAATATGTATTTCCACTCATACCAGTAGAGCTTTCGGCTATTATTCGTTCGCTCCTGTTTGATAACTGTCTCGCATGTCTGGCCATAAATTCATCTTGCAAAGTCATCATACTCTTCCTGCCGGAGGTATGTGCATGGGGTAAGTGGAACTGAAAGGCTGGTTTAATTTCACTTCACAAGCAGTATCCTGCTCTCTTATTTTTTCTACTCGAACAACGAGTGGGTTTCGTGCAGAAATAGCAACCCGTACACATACACCTCATGCCTGCTCCGGGCTGATGCAGGCACTGATGAATTTTCTTCTAAACTTTTCCACACCAGCATCGTCAGCGTGTTGGTAAGATACACCTGCCTGCCCGGATGAAGTCTTATTTTCGTTGTCCATTATTCTCTGCTTCAAGTGATATATTCTGAGAACTATTTTTCCACACACACCCTGTTACCACCATTCTTTAACTCTTCAACAGTACGCTCAAGCGGCGGTGAAACATATTTTTCTACCTTTTTTGTTGACACTACCGCCCTAATTTTCCCCCTGTGCTTAGCTCCTTCTTTGAATGAAGCATAATTTACCACCGAGGAAAGGCAAGCGCATGTGACAACAATCCTCACAAGAAATATCCCAGCTCTCACACACACACTTACACACATTTTTCTTTTGGGTTTAATCAGCTTTTTGGCGCTTAAATGCTGGTGGCACTTGCAAAACTCTGCACTGGGCAGATTTAAAGCTCAATGCTCGGCATATGATCATGTCCAAAAGAATGTGTATGTGTCTTTTTTCTCCTTTTTTTCCATGTTGTTTTTGGACTTTACCAAGCCCAGAAGGGACAGGTGCTCAACGGACTAGGATGCAAAGTGCCAAATAGTCCCCTTTTTTCCCCTTTCAATTGAACAGTGTCAGATAAGTTTTTACAAAAGTTGCTTAGCTTTGCAAGCGCAAAAGACATTTTGTGAAAAAGTGTACAACATAAACAGAGAATACTTAAAAATAGGTCACATGATCAATTAACACTGCAATTGATTTGAATAAATTCGATAAAGATTGGATAATGGGGTGTGCTGATTGTTTTTCATCGGTTTTTTTTTTAACACTATTATATATATCTCAATATTAATATTTGATGTGATTTGTGTTCGTTTGATATTGGATTGTATAAACATACTTTTGATAATGTTGTAATAAATGAGTTAGTGCGATTAAGTTCCATGAAAAACGTGCTTTGCTTTTGTTGTTTGGTACATCATTAAATTAATGCTGAAAGTAAAAAAATGGAGATTCCATACGGATTTTTTCAATTTCTATTTGCATCCTTCCCCCCTCTAATAACACCAATCGAAGAGCATTTACAGTCACACGCACACATACACGCAACGCGTATAAACATATTATTGCATTATCTGCACGATCGCTTTGCCTTTTGCTCACAGCTCAATCGCGTTTGCCAGTCCACCTAGTTCACTTTTTCGTGCGGTTGATAATCTTTCAATTTGTGATATTATTTTATCTGCTCTGACAATTCTAGGGATTCAGGCAGCAGCGAATCCAACGCCATCGAGATAATCGACCGGAAATTGAAAATTGTATACGTTTGTAGCGGCGGCAGTTTCTCTTCAGTGATTTTTGTTTTGTTTTCCTTGTGGCTGGTTGAAGCTGCACACGATGATAATCTTTGCACGTTTGCAGATGCAATTGAATAAGCGTGATTAATGTTGATTGCATTCCGATGCTACGCAGCAGGAAAAGTATTTTTGCGATGCACTCGACCCATTCGGTAATTGAAAATAAAATGATCTTTTTGATTGATTTTACAATGAGCAATGTGCCCACCTTTTTTCGCGAAAACCCTTTAAAATGTGTCAAAATTGATTCTTTCCTTATGGTAAAATAAATAGTTCTTTATTCGATTACGATCGCTCATTTCACATCGTCGTGATCAAGATCCTAAATAAAGTCTATTAATGCTTTTTAGGTGTCTAGACGAACCAAATCAAACTGTTGATACGAACTACCTTGCAGTGCACCTACATATTCGAAAAATATCTTCCAAGTCAACGCATTCAACTCAAATCAAGCATTGCTTCTAACGAAACAGACTTTTTGTGTCGTTAACGAGCTGGTTAGAGATTTTGAAGCAACTCTTGGCTGGACAGCAAATTGTGTCTTGCATTATACTCTAACCCTACACAAGATCCAAACATATCCATACAACAAACATACATCTCCATTCGTTTAGCAAAGAGTAATAGCATACGGGAGTTCACGTAGTTCCCATGGCGCGACCAGTCGCAAAACAAAAGGATGAGGTACCTTTTTTTTACATCCCGCAAACAGTCGTAAAGCCTGATTATGATAAATTATAATGGATGAAGAAAAGATTTTTCGCACAACTCCGGATGCTTTTCACTTCGGTCTGCACACCCGGGGGGAAGCTTTTGTTACCGGGCCATAAAGGCAGAACAATGATGGGACTAAAATTCACACATGAGCATACCCCTTAATCCTTACACGAAACCATGGATGCATCTGACCAAACCAACCACCAGCTGTGGCTACTATTCGCTTTCGAAATCCTCATTTTTATGGCCAAAACTTAAAGAGATTCGAGCGCTCCTCACTCACCTTTTCCTCCGTTGTCTGGGTTGGAGAAAGAACCCAGGAGAGAAAATCAATTTTAAGTAACTCTAGCAACGAACGGGCTGTAAAGGGGAAGCTACACAATCCACTCATCTCTTTACAGTCTGGGAGAAATAGGGTTATACAAGTGTACTTTAAGCAACCCCCAACACACACACCCATAGTAGTTGAACAACGAACTCAAGTGCTGGCGGTTTTGACAGACCATTACCAGTAGTTCCGGCAACTCGAGCAGCTCCGGTGGGATAAATGAATAACTAGAATTAATTAGATTCGATGATTATGGGCGTTGATAATCCAGGACAACATCCCCCTTCAGTCTACATGATACTTGCGGGTCAAATTGGGCGGAAATTGGTCTTGCGTGTAATAGTGTAGCGAGTGTTCACAAGCGAGTCACACTATTACAAAAAGTCAGCCTATTGCTTCACTTCCGTCCGTAACCATTCCCATTCTTACCATGTGTGTGCAGTCTTGCTTACCTGGCGGGGTGAAAATTACCATTTCTAAATTAAACAAAAGATCGTGGGATGCATCCCTTTCCACCACTCGAAACGAAAAGCCCTACCTATACACTCTAGCTCGATTGCCAATATCTAGATTGAACGAGTGCTCCAATCGATACGCTCCAATGCCTTGGGATGATGCTACGTGTCGGAGGGAACAAGGAATCAGAAACGGTAAAAACAAACTCGACCCTTCATTCCTTCGTGACTGGGTTTTTTGGCTGTGAGCGGACCTCCCGTGTAGTAAGATACATCCTCACCGTGAATCCGTGAACACGCCAAATATTCAGAAAGCCGCCCTTTATTCCCTGAACGTAATGGGAGGTACGGTACACACAAAAAGAACATGATACACCCCCATATGTTTGTTGGCTTTTTTGTGTGGTGCTCTTACTCTAAGTCCCCCAGGCGGGCGTGTAGCAATCGTTCCCAATCAAAGTTTATCGATGATTGTCTTCCGTATTAAAGTGTTGTATGAAAGAAAACTTTATGTAGTTTATTCATTCAATAATTTAAGCGAATGGTATGCAGGTAGAACTGTTGAACATAGCTGTAAAAGGGAGCATATAACTCTCACAAATACGCAAAGTCCATTTCACTTTTTGCACTTTTGACAAGTATAACGGAAATGGATAGGAAATTGAGTAATTTCTTGTCTAGACTAGGCACGAGTTGTCTGAAGTGTAGTTTTTTTTTTATTAAGAGCCTTTTTCACATCATCAGATATTTACCATGCTTGAGAGATGTTTTATTCCTACTTTTCTCAAATTCCAAATATATTCAGCAAACAAATTGACTAAATCTTTACTTGTCAATCCTATTACAACGTGCTTGACTGATAAAGGTTTCTCTTGTACCATCATCTCTAACTGGCCCAATCAAAAGGGTTTGTCACGGCAAACATGAGCACGATAGATTTGTCTCACATCTCATACACTGCTGTAGTTCCTGTATGAAGCTACCTGGTACGTGTGCACATTACCATAATATTCAATTTTCAGTACCTTTTCCCTAAACTAGGACGCTCGCTATTCCTTCTGTGTATATAGTCGATAAAAATGCACTTCACGAAATCGATACACCGCCAACAAGGAACCCACCCTTCCCACTCCCCAATTGCAACTGCACACAATTGCACTTCCGCGTGAATGATTATACCCATTTCCCTCGTTATGCTTCATTGCATCCAGTATCAATCATACGCGAGCTGCTTCATTCACTAGGTTTGCTTTGGGTACGCCATACTGTACCATCGATTCGTTGTAACTTGGTACGATTACTTATGGTTTTATGGTTCACAGTTCCACAGTTCCAGTTCCGTAAGCTGTACCGCAGTTTTGCCAAATCTTCCATCACTCGAACGCAATCGCTATAGACTGACATCTATTTTTCCGCACCGAAGCACGCCTCTCGTAAACCGGCTTGATGCTTATATTTCTCCAACGGAATGGAAACTACTTGGCCTAAACAGGAACGACCAGGGGTTAGTCGGAGATTTATGAGAGAGTTCACTTCATAAATCCATTACGAACGAGCTCCAATTTCCTACGGTAGGGCAACTTTTTCCGATACCTTCACTGGAAGACAATGCGAAGCCAGTCCCACGGGAAGAAGATTTTCCAGGAAGCTTTACCTTGATCCTTGATACGAAAACGGGGTTTGTTTGGTTGCTGGATCGAGCTGGCTTGAAAAGATCGATCTGCATTGATTGTCACTGAGCTTTACCCGTGGTCATGGTTTTGAAATATCACCCACTGACGTTGTAGCCATGTTTCACATTTTACTTAACTGTTGACCTGTTTTACTTGGAGTTCTCTTCGTGTGTTCTTCGAAAAGGTAAAAACAAATTATTTTTAACTATCATGATGACCATTTCTATTGGAGCTTCAGCAGCAATTTTAGTTGTTTAATATATTTTTATATCAAGCACCGTACTGTGAGTAACTGGTTTATCAATTAATTGCGGATTATTTTTTCTTTCTTTCCATATTTACCAGTTATTACACATTGTTGCGAACCAACCAACCGATGTTTCACAGTTGTCACGCTTTTTTTATCTCGTGATAGATATTCAAAACCACAAACTACAGCACGCCTTTTTAACGCTTTAACACCGTTTGAGCAAGCTTCAATCTTATTCGGCTACAGATAACCAATGAAACCAGTTCATGTAAAAAAATAGCAGAATTTCTTTTTATCTGCATAGACTACCACTACATGCGAAAACACGTTCTATTGTACTTGTAGCTGCCTATATCATTTGTAGAGTACACTTAACCCAATACAAAATCTCACACAAACACACAACGCGCCACAGCATTTTACTGGCGGTACTGTAACCTTTTTCTATCCATTTCATTAAGCATAATTTATGGCTTACTGAAAAGTGCACCCTAGCAAACTTCCCTTTACGCGCGTTATGCGCACTGGGTGTACCAAACACATCGCGCACCGTAACGATGACGCATGTGGTGTACATTTTTGGTAGAGTAAAAAAGAAGACCTGAGCCGTGAGGACAGATTGCTAAAAGCATTTAATGGAGAGGTTTTGTCGTTTAAAAAAGAGGGCAAATAACATTAAATGTACAAAAATTTTCGCTTTGCTGAAATCCTATGCATCTCCCTATAAGTGTTCTGGAAGTTTTCTTTTATTTTGTAATAAGTTTTCTTTTATTTTGTCTCCTCTTCATTTCTCCAAAAACAAAACAGTATAACTGGAAATTGAACAACAGATCCAACCTGCATGATAGTTTACGTAAGTGTTAGTCCCGAAATTGAAAAGTCAATTATTAACTTTCTTCCTGTCGCTATCTGCCACCGCTCTTGCCGACACCAAGAGCAACCGACACCATGAGCGGCATGAAATAATTAAAACTATGAAGGAAACCACCTCCACTCTTTCTGGAACTAACACACTTACATACACACGTTACCAATTTTGCAACTTCGTCGTTGGGGAAACTTTATCACCTAATATCTTCCGATAACATTACCGCATAATTAGATTATGACGTTGTTGCTGTGACGCTTGTATGCTCGCTACTTACAACATTTTACCGGAAATAAGCCATCAACGTCGCCACTGTCGGCTGGTATAAATTGATTAACATTTGCAGTGAAGTTACGTAATTAGAAAGACAAACGTGTAACCTTAAAAACTGCACACTGCACTCCTTCAAGGGAGTCGTGATATTATCGAAATAATGTATGGATAACAAGCAAGCGTGGCATTTTAAAGTACGCAATCATTTACCTATCGTAAATCCTATCTTAGCTTGTGTTGGTAAGTCTTACTATAAGTGGTTTGAATACAACAACATGTAATGATAATTTTATTTATTGAAACACCAATAATTTATTGAAACGAATCTTTTGGCTAGATGTCATGATTGATGATCGTTGCCAAACTGCTGTCCCTGTTGGAATAGCGATTCCGTTCTACACCGTACGATCGACGGTTGGATTTAAAAACCAAAAATACATTCATTCCTATCATCAGACACATCATAACCAACACTGCAATAATCAGCCCATTACCGCTTCCACTACTACCACCCACTTGTGCTGCACTATGATTCACTGACAGCCTATCCTGACCAACCATGCCACCTCCTCCCGTGCTTACAATGTTGCTGATCCATTGCTCTAACCGTTTCGCTAAAACTGCATTCTTATCAATACTTTCCTTTGCCAACTCCAACGCCTTATCCACCTTAAACGTCTGTTCGTATATCTTAAACTCGAGCGTTTTCGCACTCAGCTCCTGCTTGTCAAGCGTCAAATTGTTTGCCGTCTCGATCATACGCCGTAGCTCGTCATTATCCACCCCGACGCTACCATTTGTTCGGTTCGCCATTAAAGCAAGCCGTATCTCGAACAGAGACTGTCGCAAGCTATTCAGATCCTTCTGCAGAGTGAACTGATTCTTCGTCAGATCGTACACGGCCCCATCCAGCTTGCTGGTTTGATTCGCTACATCCGCATGGCTCTCGCTAAATCGTCTCACATCGTCCAACACACTCTGGAGCAATGTTTGCAGAG
>KB694534.1:0-33844 GCA_000349165.1 Anopheles christyi | reverse complement strand
TGTATATATATATCTTAGTATAATATATTTGTTTATATAGAACATTTTATCTTACCATTATCATCGTCCGGCGCATTTGCAGTCGACCTTAAAAGGCCAGGTTATCAATAGATCTTCAAGTTACTTGGTACGCGATGGACATTTTCCATCCTGTTTTTTACCGATCTCCGATAGGCCCTGATCTAGACTACTATGTTTTAGTGCCACTTGCCGGCGGGTACTGGATTACTCTGGCACGCTCCGGTCAGATTTTCTGTTTTGTTACACGCTGACCACCGCTATTCAGACGAACAATGCCGAAGACTAACGTCGGTACAAGGCTACGCTGGCTTACGGGAAAGTACATTATTAGTCCATCAGGAACTAACATGAACAAACTTTGCATTCTTTGATTCCATTAATCTGTAATTGAATTAAAACGTAACGCCTATACCATATTTTCAAACAAAAATAAAAAAGGACAAGGGGGATTAGCATTTATTTAGCGGCAGAGTCCGTACAAACTATCGTAACTTTAGTAATACAATGCAGCTCTACCATCAATTGATTGAGCCTTGTACATTGATTCTTGCTTGTCGTTTTTATTTAGTTGTAAAATGTTTAACAAAATAATTATTAGGGCTTAACCGTAGGATTTCTTTACAATAATGTAGCGCTTCTTAATTGTAAATTTTTCGTTTTTATAATGTCAGTGTGAATCTCCGTCGTCATTCATGCTCATCATTGCCTATTTATTGCGCTCTGTACTTATACTATTGTACCGATTTCTAAGATGAGAGATATCGATATCCATGAGATATGCCTGGTTTGCAATTTACTTTCCGTTTAATGTGTACGCCCGCCAACTATGTGTGTGCGCTACTATTCTACATTCGAAATGATTGTAATCATTGACAAATGGTTGCCTATCTTATTTGCATGCATGTTTAGCAAAATCAATTGTGTGGTCGCTGCAACATTTTAAAAATCAGCTGCGTGAAAAACACGTTTCGAAAAGAACAAATAGGTATAAACAACACTTTTCAAAAGACAAAGTTACAATATAATTAAGCAAAAGTCCATAAATAAACTCGTCAAAAAGTATGTGGCGTTGTAAAACCATACAAAAAATAATACAGTTTTTTTTATATCATTACAAATAATGTATATGGTACGTAACAAAGCAAGAATGCCAAAAAGGCCGCAAAAAATAATGCATGACAAAAATACATCAAGAACATTTGTCTAAACATGAAGATCTAGTATAAATACGTAAAAAGGAAACATAATATCTAACTGAACAAAAGAGCCGCCGTATGGAATGGGGTCTAAACGAAAAGCAAGTTAGATGGATTTTCCCGTCCCATTTCCTTCATCAACTTGCCACCACTGTTTGTAAGTTGCAGCGTTGCACCCGAAGAACTGTTTAATAAAGTGCATATTTTATCAAATGATTCTTTTGCAATTTCAGTAGCAGGTAAGGATGCGACTTCTTGGTACCTGGAAATAAAAAAAGATACACAAAAGTTCAGAGTTAACACTAAACTGGAGAAATTAGTTTACCAAACAAAAGACTTACGTTTTGGATTTGTACTTTTCCTGTATTGCTTGTTGTTGCATTGTTGTAGCATCGACATGAGTTTTGTTTAGATCTAAAATTATGTCTTTCATGTCTTGAAGTGTGTAGCCAGTGTTGTTCTCTAACATTTTAGACCACATCGGTAGATCGAGGGTTCGTCTTGCTAATGCCAATGCTCCGGCAGCTATTTTTGATGGCATATACGTCAGGTATGGATCTGCTTCCAGCAATGACAACTCACAAAGGTACTGTAAACAACAAATCAAATGAATAAATGGTTACTCGAATCGAAGAGAATGGGAAACAAGGGTTGATATTTACCATGGTTAAGTATTTTACTTTATCGGGTACGTCATTCATCACGCAATATGTATTAGTAAAGAGCAATGAAGTTGGTACAGTCAAATCGAATGATAAAACCTTCAGTATGAGCTGTTCCATCCGCAACACTTGGGTTTTCGTGTACGTATCATCTGTTATGTAAACAAACTCGCTCACATCCGGCGGATAGATTTCCTCGTATTTTCTGCAATTAATGAAAAATAGCATTTTATTGCAAGCAATGCAATCCATTTTTAAAACGTATGTGAGAGATTATGCTTACGCTGCGATAAACATGGCAGCTGTGCCAACCAGCTGCAGCTTGGCACGAACTACCGACATGAAGCTAAGAAATCGATCAATGTAGGATACAGCAAGGGCAAGAGTTTCTCCCTGTAACTTATACTCTTCCGAAACCTCCACCAACCAATCAACTAGTATTGTGCGCATAGAATGCGTTATGTCAGTCTGCTTAAGCATGTATCCCGGCTTAGGACGATTGCGCTTTTCGGCTTCTTTAAGGTAAAGCAGAATGTCTTCTTGGTACTCTTCTACCTCGAAGAAACGTTCACGATCGTTCCTTGGGACGGGTCCTTCCTCAACAATAATGCTGGTCGATTTGTCAATAGACATAGGGGAGTAGTTTTCTCCCACGGACATGGGAGTTTCTAGCAGCTCCGCATGTTTTAATTCCTGCAAAGGAGCCCTACGGATGATACGTTAAAGCAAAACGCCATTTTATATGAATTCCCTCTCATATCTACCACCGGACGATTTGTACCCAGCACTACTTACCGCTTCTCATGGTTGATATCATCCCTCTTAGGTGCACAAATTTCTTTTACATTTTCTTTAGACTCGTCATATATTGCGAACCCTTTGAATGGTTCAGTTGTGCTGGACGATTTCTTGAAAGCCTTAGCCTGTATATTGAGCTTTGTCTCGACAGCATTCTCGTCGCACACCTTCACCGACTTAGATGGAAGCAGTACGGCACCAGCTGCCCGTTGATTCTTTAATTTTGCATCCTTTGCCTGGCATGAATGTTACAATGGGTTAAATGTATCGCTATTTCAGTTAGGCTGTATCTTTAATTGAAACATACCGTTTTTTCCACATTCACGACGTTGCTTTGAACATTGCTGAGGACGCTAAACGTAGTCCGTGGTTGCTGGTGATGAATGCTCATGGAATTTAAGAGCACATTTTTTCCAGCTGGCATCGCAGCGGCATTGTTGGAAACCAGAAGTGCGTTTTTCTTGCCTCCTGCAGGCGCAAGTACGCGGTTTTCTTTTTCCAAATCTTCATGAATTCGGAACGTCGCCATTTTAATTGTTCTGGAAAGCTTTCTCACAATCAATCGTCCTTTACTTTTCGAATCAGGAAAATGGTTGATCAGCTTTGCGAGCGTAAGCGTTAAGGCTGCTTCGTTCGGAACGGACGCACACTTTGTTGTATGTATGTGTGTACGATTCACCAGCTATTTACGCACTTCAATACTTCAGGCTGGGCTTTGGTTAGGGAAGGGATTGGATTGCCGCAGATTACCAGCAATTTATAAAACTGAATGTATGTTGCTTTATATATATTTATAAAAAGCGAAAAAAATATACGTGCTCGTGGAATCAAAGTAATACCGTATGAATGTTTTTCCCGTGTTTGGGTGCGTGCGTGCTAGCTTGCGTACCGTACTTTGCGCTTGGCTTGAAGATCCGTGTTAGCAATACATTATTGGGAGAGTTGAGTTAATTTCATAAATAAATGAAATAAATTGCACTCAATGTTAAAGTAACTAGAACAACACACCGACTCTAACAATCATCACTAACACGCGGGACAGGACACAAAAAGAACGTTAACAATGACGAACTGTTTGATGAGATGTGCGCTTCCTTTTTCAAACAGGGAAGAAAATGGAGGCAAACGAATCAAACAGCTGTCGGCAACGGTTTTTCGGTCTTACCCCAACAAGAGGTTTATAATAAGCTGTGTAGTGCTATGACGTCACAGTTGTTCACTATGGCTATTTCAAACAAAAATTGGCCAAACTGTTTATAAACTAAATTAACCGAAGTACGCGATAGTCGATAAATACGATTTTGCAGTACGCTATGGGTTGAAATTGGACAGCTGCTTTGCTGTTTCGATAAAATCTTTCTTAGATGGTGTATAGAATTTGTTCGCATACAGGTCTCTCCAACATGGATGTAAGGGACCTCGTTCAATTACTATCATATCGCTTTTTCTTTCTTATAGGAGTTTCTCATAAAGAGGATGGACTTTCTTTGCTTTTTACATTTTAAGTACATTTTAAATTTAAAAGCAATTATATATAGGGCAAACGATGTTCATGCATTTTGCTACAGTGCAGAGTTCAACTGAGATCGGCCTACACCTATTTGAAATGCGGTTTGACGTCTCGCTAAGGTGATCTTGGGGCAAATTTAGCCTTTTAAAGGGGCCTAACTATGTAATGATTAAATTTTATTTTTGGCAAATGTTACAGAAGGTTAACAAAAACAGTCAGTTTTATTTACATATAACTTCTCATAATGAAAATTTGTAATGCATTTTCTTAAATCTTTCAAATACAATTGCTTGTATTTATATTTCAAAAGGTGACAAAATAAAATTTTATCATTTGATTCACTTTTTCTCAAGTGCAAATTGCGGTGAAGTTGTGCTCGCTCCCCTACGACACTGCGGCAAGCTTGCAGTCAAAATTTCTTCTTCTTCTTCTTCTTTCTTTGTGGAGCAGAGTATAATCTTCTATGTTTTATAGAAGCCTATGCTTTATAAAAACATATTCAAATGCAGTCAAAATCAAAGTGCGTATACTCACTTTGGTCAAAATGCTGAACACCTCGTCCACAGACGTTACGCATAACGCCGCTGAACGTCCTAAATCATGTCCTTTCATTGACACTGTGCGGGCTAAACGTCAAAGCTTTTTTCATGACAGCAAGCAAATAGGTGCGTTTGTACGAAAGTGAAGATCAATTCCTTCTAAAAATCTCGCAATCCCAGACGAAGTTTTGTAGAAATGTTTCCTTAACGTACGTAGACACTTTAGCCTTACTATAATCCATTCAGTTGTGCAGTTTAGTTTTTGCATACTCTTGTTGGTTCTGTCTAGTCACATCCTGAGTCATCGCTATTGTTGTAGATCTCGCATTCTTTTGGGAACTCTTGGGCACATTGAACAAAATTGCTGCAACAAAACAATAAACAGCTTCAGTAGATTCCCTTTTGGTAAGTTGTTATTTTTGTGTAAACTAGCATGATGTGAAGAAAAGCGACACTACAGTACGTTGGGTGCAAACATTTTGAATATGGTGTTCATCGCAAGATTGCCTGTATATGTGGTAGTTAATCTATGCGTCCACGGTACATGGAAGTTTAAAAAAAAGCGACAGCTGCTGCAGAACCCTTTTAATATCGCACAGCAAAGTTATTATGCAGATTGAAATACGATTTGTGATCATGTGATAGCTCGTGCGTAAAGATAAATGTCTACGAAACCAACCCACCCAGGCGGTTATAATTATGTGACTCAATTCTAGCGCTTGTCGCCCATACTACACAAAAAATTCTGAAAATGACTGATTCTCTACAGTTACTGCATGGTCAGACAACCCGTAAACCAACATAATGAATCATTTTTTTCTGTTTCTTATTCAACAGATTTCGTCGTAACTCGAAGTAAAGTACACCAGTGTTAGAGTCGTGCCAGTCGAGAAGACATTCCATCGCTGACCTGTTCTGGAATCGCAGGGCAATCGTTTAACCCGTACATGGTATAACGCTGCATATCAACGTTTTTTGTCATCAGTGCTTAATTCATTTGAAGTTTGGCCCATGACAACATTGAACAACTGATTCTTGCGTAATGATAATCCAAAATTGAGGGCCGCAAAAGACGTTTGACTTGTGGACAAAGATCGAAGTCAGCCTCGGTTGGTGTTAGTCACGAAGACAGCAACAAATGTGTGAGTCTGGTTATGCGATGCAGTATTTTTGTATAACTTATTCACTGTCTGACATTATCACTTTTAAGGAATGAGTCATCATCTGTTATCAGAAACCCTGTGTTGCGGTATACCCAGCGTTAACCCAGCAACCGCTAGTTAAGTGAGCAAGCAAATGGAACATAGTTCATTATTCTAGTGATCAACTGCTATCTGCTTCGAAGCTTGGGAGCATAAATAACGATTAATGGTGGTTACCTTCCGTTACCTGATAAGAACCAAAACATACTGAAATGCTGTAAATGGAACCGATCTGTGAACACGCGTGAACACGGTGTTAGCTTGGAATGAGAGAGGTTTAACATATTGTTTATACTTGTGCCGTGTCTGTATTTATAACTGGAGCTGCGCGCGTGTGTGTGTTTGTTTGTGTAAATAAGGACACATAAGTGCAAAGGAAGACATAGAACTGTTCAATCATGAAACAATGTCGCCAACGATGATAACCATCATACACTGCTTGGCTATCGGTATCTTGATATTTTGGTGCGGAAAATGGATCATTCATCTGACTGCCATTACGTATGGAAAGATAAAACTTCACAAGAAAGCATCCCAACAACCCCGAGAAACACCATATCCCTCGGTGTCGATCCTAAAACCGCTGATGGGAGTCGATCCAAATTTACAGAACAACTTGGAAACCTTTTTCGTTATGGATTATCCGTTGTACGAGCTGCTATTTTGCATCGAATCATCGGATGACCCAGCGGTCGAAATAGTCAAAAGATTATGTGATAAGTATCCCAGCATCGAAGCGAAGCTTCTTGTCGGCGGCTCGAACGTGGGAGTAAATCCAAAGATAAACAATCTCTACCCGGGCTATCTGCAGGCCCGATACGAGCTTATAATGATTTCCGATGCAGGTATTCGTATGAAGAGCGACACTTTGACCGACATGGTGCACCATATGACAGAAAAGGTTGGATTGGTGCATCAGATGCCTTTCGTATGCGACCGTGAAGGATTTGCAGCTGCGTTTGAAAAAATCTACTTCGGCACAGTGCAGTCACGGATTTACTTGTGCGCAGATCTCCTCGGCATTAATTGTCACACGGGAATGTCCTGTCTAATGCGCAAGGATGTGCTGGACCAACTGGGAGGTGTCCAAGCGTTTGGGTGCTATCTGGCGGAAGATTTCTTTCTGGCTAAGGCATTCCACGACCATAATTGGAAGTTGACGATCAGCAGCCAGCCTGCTTGGCAAAACTCTGGTATTTGTGATATTAGCAGCTTTCAGGCGCGCCTTACAAGATGGGCAAAACTGAGAGTGGCCATGGTGCCAACGACCATTCTTCTCGAACCGATGTCAGAGTGCATCATCGTCGGTATGTTTGCCTGCGGAGCAGCGAAAGTACTCTTCCGATGGAATCCATTGGTGTTTTTCCTCATTCACACGCTAGTGTGGTTTCTATCTGACTGGGTTCTTCTGTCTATCATCCAGAATGGGGCGTTACCATTCAATAAGTTTACCTTTTTCGTAGGATGGGCTTTTCGTGAGATAAGCGGTCCCTACCTATTCTTTAATGCTTTATGGAATCCAGCTATAAGATGGCGAACCCGCGTTTATAAGCTGGCATGGGGAGGCGTTGCATACGAACTTACATCTCAAATTAAATCATAACTTTGGCTTACGTTTTTCAATGACAGTAAATTAATATACTCTCAGGATGGCACCTCGTTTCTATTCATATGTTTTTATTCGAACAAACTATCTGCGTAAAAATCTGCATTAGTGAATGGTTTTTTTTTTCAAGCAAGCGCACATACGTAAATGTACTAAGACCACCCCACCCAAGAGAATTTCACGACTGAATAATTTTTTTCAGTTTGGTTCTTGTTAATATTTTTCTTCTCTTATGCGTTTTATGCTTTGTCATTTGTGAAAGGAGAAAGTTGTCCGGGTTATTAATCACTCGTTATTTCACAGGAAATATCGTAAAAACTTTATTTCCAAACACTGAATTAGCGTGGCGGTGTGCAGATAAAGAAACAGATTCAAAAGATCACGGTTAATCATGTATGAATCGAAATTATTTTTTTGTTTGCTCTACAACCGTTCGATGTAAATAATATTTATAAATCTTGTGTAGACTATGGACTAAGCTAGAACCTACTTTCGATAAAATAAAATAATTAAAAAGAACAGAAGATGAAAAGTTGAATAGAAATGGAAAGGAATGTCTAGGTAAGTTGTTAAAACTGATGAGAAAGAAAATAAAATGCCAAAAACGAATAAACTATTTCCAACATAAGATGTTAAGCTACGTAAGTTTCGTTGACTTTTTATTACGTGGTTTGAGTTTAAACTGTTTTACGTTGGTAGCTGTTTAATACGGCCTAACATGGCCGTTCTTCCTGAATAAAAAAAGTTGGTAATTGGGCAATTAGCGTGAAGCTGTGCCTTCAGTTTCGGGAATGTAACTATGCACTTCTGTCTTCTCCATCAAACTACCGGCTCTAATCATTTGATTTTTTTTCAGCGAGCTTGTAAAGATAAGAAAACTGGGATTAGCGGAATGTCCGTACTGATAGCTGTGCGCACCCAACGGAAGGCTTACAAAAGTCAAGTGTTAAACGATTTGAATACTAACCAACGGAATCATATTTTTTGTGGAAAGCGTTTTTATACCCGACGACTGCTTCTTATCAGTATAAGTTGGAATTTGTGTAACATGATTCCACGGTTATCAGTCTTACGGATTAACAACAACGGATGAACACAAGTTTGGAGAATATCTTAACACTTAGCTTGGTTTTTGTCACGTAATGTGTTTCAAAGCATCCATTAACAATTATTTTCTAGTATACCATTGCGCAAATAAATGTAAAAAGCAAGCGCAATAATAAAACTCCAGAGAAGATACATGTAACATTCCTAATTGGATTGTACGAGTTTTCAACAAAATTATCAATTGGTCTTCTATTGTACCAATGACAGTAAATATGAACCATGTATAAGACTCGTATTAAAAACAGCAGTTTAGGTAATAATGCATTTTTTCAATTTGAACGAAGAAAAATTCAATAAACATGTTCCTAGTATTGAACTGGCAGTATAAAACCGGGCTTGACGAGCTGTTGTTGGATTATCCGTGTTGTTCAATTTTTCGGCGATTTCCTAGAATGAAAAACCCCGGATTAACGAAGAACCCTTTTTTTCTCAGTTGAAGCAACAACATTGTGAATTGGTGAGAGCAGAGCACACGAGCATTGAAAGGATCACAGGATCACAGGCCGACAACATCAGTAACAGCAACAACAATGGCTAATTTGTCCATATTAAAAAGATCCCGAATTGAAACTGAACTGTATATAGAGTGCAATTACTGAATGTGTGGCTGAAATGAATAAGTTATAATTGTTTGCTGTTTGTAAGAGGTGTAATGATACACTTTGTCTGTGAGTTCTGAATTGAACATCTATTTCATGATGTTTCGGTGTGTACAAGAGCGTGATAATAGTGTTTGTAACGTAATAACATCGGCTAGCAAATCAGCCAGGAAAAGAATATCTGTTTGAGCTATTTTGTTATCTCTGAGATTATAGTAAGATGGAGCAGCAAGTCAAATAATATTCGTGGCCTGGTGGGTGTTGTTGCTTTTATTGGAAATGTTGCTTCTTCTGCTGCATCATAGTGCGTTCGCCGAGTCTGGCCGTGGCTATTAGCGAGGATATGGAGTTGCGAAGGTGGTGAGACGTATGCGAAGACGAGTTGGCGTTTATTTATAGAACCGCCTTGCTCATTCGCGTGTTGCGTTCGTGTGTCGGAACATTCATAAGTTTATGCTTATGCGCGCGGGCACCACGAGTCAACATGCCATCTACACCATTTGTGTATAGCTTTGATGCAACGAGAGTTAGCATATTGAGTGTGATTCTAGGCGACCGAGTGTAACAGTTTCCTACAAAGTTGTTTGAAAGAGAAAATTAATGTATCTAAATGCTGCGCTTATGAGAAAGGTCTATACATATTTTGACTATTTTATAAGTTCAAAATAACCAGCAAATTGTTAGTGAAATAATAATGGCATCGTTTGTCTAATGTCGATTTCTCTAAAATATTTTCTAGGTATGTAATTATTAGATGGTTTATGAGTAAAACTCAACAGTGAGCGGCATGCAAGGCGTCTCCATCAGCAGAATGTCGGATATGCACGATTAATCGAAGTTGTTAGCAATCCAGTTCTCGATTTTGAGCGTGCGTATACACATGTGAGCGTGGTTTGTTCACTTTCTGTGAATGTGTTTGTATGTGCCATAAGAGCAAAGAAACATCAGAGAGTGCAACCATACGAGCGATAAGCTGTGGTTAGAATATGTATAAGGAAAAGTGATTGCATCGGCAGTGCAGTGAAAAATATAAATTAGAGGGCATATGCTTAGAGATGATTAACATGTGCGCGAGGTATTGTTCCGCAGCAACACAAGAGTATGAAATACAGTGAAAAAAGTGAAAAAGAAACCTTCTCGTTTCGCATTCCACCATACGAAGTAAATGTGCAATAATAATAGTTTCCTATCTAGTCATCAATGTGTGGGTAGGGAGGTAGCTAAAGCTACATTGAAGGCCATTACACAAATTTACACAACTAAAGTAAAGCCTTTTGGCTGCTGTGTATTGTGAAAAGTGAGTAAAAAGGCCATCCTGTGATGGTTATAATCTGCCTTGCTTAGCGTGCTGGTTCACACGAGTAAGGAAGATTATTTGTGACAAGTCGTTAAGGAAGCCGAGAAGTGAAAAGTGTACGTTAGTATTGCGTCTGTGTGACACGCGGAGAAAGTTTTCTCAGGCGGCAATCCGTGCCACTAAAACAAAGAGTGGTATGCCACGTTAGTTGCATTTGAATGTATTGGTAGTGAAACACGAAACTGTCAGTCATATTGTATCAATATGCTCTACATTTCTTAGCAATTAAAAATAAAAGTCTTTGGATCGAGTTAATAATTTCTTAAGAGCGAGCGATAGTGCCTGTCAGTTGAGTTTTGTCGAGTATTTTCCTTCTTGCTGTTGTATGGTGCAGTTTTGCAATCGTGGCTAAATACGGAAGTAAATGCACAACCGGTGGATTACAACACTGTAACCTGGTATTACTTGATTTGACAAAGTGAAAAGCGTTGATCAGAAAAGAGCGAGGCATTGTGTAATATTTATGTACAGTGGCCACCAGGACGGTTTCCGCGGTGGAGGTGGTGTGAAACAACAGCCATCACGAGAATTATACCGAACCGTAAGCGACGCAAAGAAAACGCTCGGTTTGATGTGCACAGAATGCCCAACACAAACGAAAGTTCGCATTCCGGCACTACTACGACGGTGGCGGCTGCAGCTGTAGCAGCGAATGCTGGGGATGACCTCGGCAGCACAGACGAGGTGAAAGTATTCAAGGACGAAGGTGACCGGGAGGATGAAAAGGCTTCGTCAGAAAATTTACTCGAAGAAAAATTCAATCTGATCGATCTTACCGAAAGTGCTGAGAACTTGGTGAAGAACTCGTCGGCTCGGCAGGATCTCAGCCCCTCTTCATATGTACCTGCTAGTCGCTCTGAGCCCACCCCAACCGGTAGTGGCACGGGTGGCGGCAGTGGTGGTGGTACTAGCAGCGCGGGAAAATTAAACTCCCCGGACCATTCACCTGGTTTCAGCGGAATGGGATACCTTCCACCGTATCAGTACTCGAGCGGGACAGCCAGTGCACTACAGGCGGCTAGCTCGATGGGCAAGGGAGCGTTGGGCTTGTCGCAGTTTTTTTGCAATGAGGATCCCCTTTCGAACCCACCCCCTGCTCATTGTGGTATTCTGCCCTATCAGCTGGATTCAAAAGCGATCGGACTGTCGGCACGGCAGTCACTTTATTCGTTCTCCACCAGCCAGTATCCATATCCATCGATTCTATCCTCCAACATGTTGCCAGTACCACCATCGTGGCATACACCCTCCATGTACTCTAACGCCCCTAGTTTCCGAAATTCGTACCCCTCTTCGCTACAGATCTACACCACGTTGGCCAGCGATCTGTACTCTCGCTACCAATCCTCTCAGTCCCTGCTTAACACGGTGCACTCGCACAACGTACTTAACCAAAGTCTGCAACAGGTGAAGCAGGAAACGGGTGTTGGTCTGGTAGGAGCGGGTGGTAACGGATTAGGCCAAGATATAGGGGTTGGACACAACTACAGCGTTCGGCAGCACGTCCTCAGTCCGGGGAGCAAGTCGGCAGCTGTAGATCTGCCTCAGGAGTTAACGAACCGCTTCGGTCGTGCGCAGAGCGTTGGGAGCACGGGTAGTGGTGGCGGTGGGGGAGGTAGTGGTGGAAGCGCAATCGGGACAGGAGCAAGCAGTGGAGGCAGCAGTGGGAGCGGAACGACTGGTGGATGCTCCAAGAAAAAGTGCGCATCCGAACGAGCTCAGCAACAAGTGCAATCACAGAACCAGCAGCAACCAAACCGGCCACATATCAAGAAACCGTTGAATGCATTCATGTTGTACATGAAAGAGATGCGTGCGAAGGTAGTAGCCGAATGTACTTTAAAGGAGTCTGCTGCCATCAACCAAATCCTTGGGAGAAAATGGCATTCTCTGTCACGAGACGAACAAAGCGTGTACTACGACAAGGCACGTCAGGAACGTCAACTACATATGGAAATGTATCCAGGCTGGACGGCTCGGGACAACTATGGATACGGTTCGAAAAAGAAACGGAAAGCAAAAAAGAAGGACCAACTGAGCAGTGAACCACCCAGCAGGTAAGTTTAGACTCATGGTAATATTAATGGTATACATAGTCTTTTTCCTTCCTTGCATGTGGTATTGTTTGGGGATAAACAGAAAATGCGCTCTAGTTCCACCAGAAAATGATTTGTCTTAGAAATCAAATGTTAACTATTGGAGAGAGTGAGAGCAATATATATAGAGTCAAAGAAAGGGAGAGAGAGTGAAAGAAAGATAGAGAGAGGAATTACTCCCATCTAGTAAATTTCAACAACCTCATTTATTTTTAGTTCAGGGATATGAAAGCCAGACATGTGTTTTCTGCCTTATATCATTTTTTACCGGTAAACTCGAATAAGGTAAAGTGATTAATGTTTTTAAGACAACGTTGCTATTCGACTGTATTGAGGTTTCGCCTTAGTTTTTTTTTCATCGCACCTAGATGCAATATTCAGTGGTGTCTTAAAAAAATACGACGAAAATTGCTCACCGCATCGTTCGGTCAATAAACGTCTTGCCATTGTTAAGATAAAGTTCGTACCGCACAAGTCCGGCACAATTAAGAACCATTTAATGTAGCAGTGCATATCATCAAATTAGTTCCGTTGTCCGTAACACATCCCGTTCTTTTCCCTTCGACCTATTACCTATACCCTATATGTAAAATATCTCAAACCGAAAACGAAATCAAAATACCGTCAAACGATCCACTTTATTGCAGGCGTAAGAAAATATGTATACGGAACGAGGAATCTGACAACTACGATGGATCGCGTATGTCGGACGAGTACATGGGAAGCTACGGAACGGTGGTGTAATAAAACACCTCCAACATACCCTTCCCACCTTTCATGTCCGCATGCCGTCACGATGATGCCTCCATAAAGAACCGGGAGTAGCGGCTTCGAGCCCCAATAGAAGTAGAATCGACAAGAGCAACGCATGACTGCGAAGCTTTACTCAATAAGACTTCAAACGACACTGTGTATATGTGTAGGAAATATAAGCATAAGAGAAATGATCGTGTGATGTAGGGCGGAGCAAGACAGCTTAACCCAACGATTGTTCGATGTCTCTGTAAGCATTTACGTGAAGATCGACGAATGTTTCATTTACCTAAACCATTTTTACGTACGCCACCTGTGCGTACATCGATCGAATCTTACGTTGAACTTAGCTGTTTTCGATTTCATCGTACGATGCTAGGAGGAAGAAACCATTGGCCAAAGATAATGTAAGCGGCAATGAAGCGGAGTGGAATACTAGACAATGTAATTGTTGCAAGTAATTTCTGTACAATTATCAATTTCATAATGCACTTTTAATAAAAGTTCGTGCATTGTACAGTGTGTACTACTAATTTCTGTTCTAAGAAATTATAACAAAAATAAGTTTGGAATCGTACTTAACACGGCAGTGCATTCAAAAATGCACTGTATCTTACATACAAAATGGGCATTTTTGAAATTGACAAATATGTAGATGCAGTTTGGACTCACGAAAAAATGATAATATTGTTCGGTTATAAAACCGACATAGTTTAATTAATATACCACTACAGGGATGCCATCGAGGGCGCAAAGGGAAGGTTATATAAACATCTCTAACTGTTTCTCTAATGTTTTATGCACAAGCCTTCTAGAGCGTGTTTTTTGTATGTAAAATTTCAAGAAGAATGCCAAATGAGTGTGTGGTAATTTGATTTAATCATCGCGCAAAAGTGTTTCTCGTCAACCAGCGCAAATAAGCTATAGTCAATCGATATGTCAATATCTTCTGATATGGGGAATGGTTGCAGGCTAGAATCTTTTTAAGTGCGCACAAAGATGATTCCCAATGAAGTTATAGATGATATTGAATATACATATATAAATAATATACATATATATACATATATATATACATATATATATATATATAAATATATATATATATATATATATATACACACTGTAGGTATTTTTAGCATATAAGATACAAATAAAATAATGTGTAACACTGCAGCTGATAGTAAAAAGTCAAATCGCGAATAATAGAACATAGAGGATTGTCGATGGAAGTTATAACTATTTTAAAGTATAGCATGAAATTAAAAATGTTAAGGTAACGGAATAAGTTTGTGAAACAATTGATCGATTCGCTAGTTGATTAGTTCTGTTAAATTGCTTTGCAGATATAAATTATTTTCCGTGCAGCAATCATTTAATTAATAAGTACGTGTTGAGAGCAGTATTCAAGAAAATCTCGATTACATTCATGAGTGATGCAGACGTGTTTTTATGTTAATTTTTACTAGTTTTTGTTTAGCTTAAATTTTTGATTGCAATCATGGGCTACATACTCATTAAAAAGTATCGACACTTTTTAGTTACAAAATCAAAGTCAATCGTTTTCAGTTTTCAGGTTACATTTTTTGAATGGAAAGAAGTATCCGATTACATACTAAAATAAGGACATGCAAAACCATGGAACTAAATCTATGAAAAAACAGGAAAAAAAGTTTTCAGTTTTTCATTAAAATTATCTGTTTTGTTACATAGCTTATGGCAAGTACGAAAACCGAGTGCACATGCAAAATAAAAGATAATTTAATTGGAGGAATCAATCAAAAAGAGAAATAATCCTCTTTATAGGTTTTAGAGTATTTTTGCATGAAATGCTAGTTACTGAAAACTCCTATTATATTTATTATTCACATTTCCAAGATCTTAAAAAAAATGCGCAGTGTAATTCAACTTGCGTGTTTTTGCTTCCGATAACGTTAATCGCTATCACCTGTCAATTTGGTAAGCAAACACCTCAACCGGAACTACGTTCATTTGCTGTGGAGCGGATTTTTCGTCTACGTTGGCCGTAGATAAGTTTTAAACTGATAACGAGGGAGATGAAGCAGTTTGCTTGTGCTCACCTCTACCCAATACAAGCAGAACAATAGACGGCACCGGAACAAGGCTAATTAAAAACTTCCGCGAAACCAAACCGGAGTCCTTTTGAACACACCCCTTTTGAAATGGTAAGGGTTAGAGAATAGTTATGTTCGCTCATAGGTGGATGCTGCTACACGGTGGCCGTGCGCCATTTTGCTCTTCTAATTTGGTTGCCTATTCCTCTGGTCTGACGTCCTCAGCTAAATGTTTTTTTTTTGTTTCCAATCGTACACCAGACATAGTATACCTCTGGACCAGCATCCGACCAAGGGTGAAAGTAAGAATCTGTTTGTGTATATGTGCTGTGCCTCCGATACGGTTCCGCTCAGTTCTAATGCTACCGTTTGCAGCCACTGCTAGTGTCATCATTAGAGAATTCGCTAATAATCGGGTTCCCGCACGGTCGGTCTGTGCTTGGCACGGACGTAACATTGAGTCCCGTGAATTGTGAGGGACAGATGAACTCAACCGAAGCTCTAGCTGCGCAACAACTAGGGGGAAATAAAATAGCGTCTTTTGCCGCCTTCACGACTTACCGTCATCGGCATTGGCATCGGTTTTAGTGCAGAGCAATACGCACAAGAAGTTATGCCGTGGGCATTGATGATAAACCGGGAGGGAAACATGCTATTTGTAATAAAGTAAGAAAAGGAAATACATATAGGTAGTGCAATGGGACAATGGATGAATAATTTTAATCTCCTTAATTAGAATTGTGCAAGGGGAAACGTATACAAATTTGAAGTATGTATACGTTGTCGAAAAGTGATGAAAAAGGTTGGAAATCTTAGTTTGGAAGCGCTTTCCAGCAGATAGGAGTTACGATTTTTTTTATTGAGTTGGAGATGATCGATCAGGCAGTAAGAGATATTCGGGTGAGCATTTACAATTTTATAAACGTTTGGCTTTGACATGAGCCTGAATCACAAGGATTAACATATTATTGTACTTTTCAGTGTCTCCTCGTAAAGGAGTGAATCTGCTTGTTTGCCCCACTGTATGACCCCCATAGTTATCGTGCAATGAACAATAACATATAATGTAAACCGAGAGGGCATTATATTCGTGATGAATTTACTTGCGAAAAGCAATATTCATCCGTTTTTCGTTTCAGAACGAGAGGGTTACTGCTACTGGTTTCCTTTCCAGCCACAGGTTCAAGTATTGCTTTATTCTGTCAAGCAGTGATGTGATTAGAGGTAGCGTGGAAGCAAACTCCCTTTTTTGATAGATTAATTTTCAACCGGCTGAAATAATCTATTTTATTATGAAAACTAAAAATAAAATACTAACCTAAAAACCTATTGAATATAATTAATCATTATGCATCTTTTTTTTCAATTTTGGTAGGAAATTTAAAATATTTGTTTCAAATTCAATTACCGATCGTAGGTAACTAAGTAATTACCGATCGTTTGATGCATAATAGTTTTAAAAGAATAATGAAAATTTTATTTTTAGGTTTCACGCAACCTCTATTTCCAGCTTTAGTAGGGTTTAACACACCGTGTCGACATGCTTACAGCGTCAGGTCGATGTAGGGGATGGATTTAATCTTTAAATGATTCCAAGGGATGAAGGGAACCGACGAGTGCAATGTATATCTTACAGACACAAGTACAGGGTCGGACTACGAAAAGGGCTAAAGCATATTTACAATAGAAAGGCAAACAAATGCGGCAACTTCTAACAACAATAATAACAACAACCACAGGACGACTTCTTGCACTTCTGTGTAAGGCTACATTGAATCATTTGGAACAATCTGTGGAACCAAGAGCAAATCGTGTATGGAGAATGAAACAGTTCTGAAAAAAAGGATGTAATATAATTGTAAACAATAGTCTAGGCACATTCATGTTCTCCTGTTGTCTCGCTTGGTTCCCTGTACACGAAACGCACTAGAACTGGAATAGGTAACAGAAATATTTACCATAATTTCGCATAACGCTGGGGGAATACTGCAACCTTGCAGAACCTTGTTGTACGATGCGCACCTTCACCTGTTCTGTGTCCTGTGTACGTTGCGCCAAAAGACTGTCATAGTGTGGGATGTATGCGTGATTTTACGTAAAACAGTTTTGCGAAAAAATTGCGTAATCTGATCTTTCGGATGTAAATGTAGTTAAAAATGTACTATGGTTGTTGTTCAAATTAGTTAACCATTATATAATACGTGAATGTATCAGGATGTAAGGCATTAATTATATGTGGAGCAAACAGACAGGACTATCACTTTGTACCACGGAGGGCGCAGAATTGAAAATTATTATAACAACGTTCAGATTATGTGAGCTGCGATGCGATGTGTTAGTGAATAATCAAAAGGTCTTCAAAAAACAGCCCAGATTACCACTATCAACCTGTACAAATATGCATTGTGAGTCATCGTTGCGTGTTAACAGTGAATGAAAACGTGTGTTTAACATCAAACGACTCTACGTTTAACAAACTACTATAAGCGAATGAACCATTCTGTGCGATTGGGATGTGTTCCCCAGACCTAGGTCATGAAGCATTTTTTTTGCTGTATGATGATAGATATAGCCGGGGCGGAAAGGAAGGGGTAAAGTTAAATAAACAAACATTGACGTATGGTGCTCCCTTCGATGTGTAAATAACCAAAACAAAACAAAAACAAAAAGATTAATGTTTTGTTGTGATGTATGCCGACCACCTTTTCCCACGTGTGTTACGCCGTATCAAAAGACGCAGATACATAGATTTAGTCTAAGATTTGTTTTACCACTGAACTAAAAGAATCTTAAAATTTGAACCTCTCCATGAATTTGGTTGCTAAATACAAAGTATGTCTAATGACATGTGTGTAAAGTACCTTGTTTTAAATTCAATGCATTCAGTAAAAAACTTTTCATACAAAAATGCCATGAAAATACAGCTTATTGTTTTTCTGTTTTATTGATTATCGCAATGTCACTTTCTTTTTGTTAATCATAAACTGTGACAAGGAAGAAAAGCGCTTTTAAAACAAATTCCTCGCGCATGGAATCACACATAACTTTTCTTATGCATTAGTCTAATACCGTTGAGCGACTTACCATAAGTAAAGCATTTTTAAAAAAATGGTATTTTAAAAATCAATCAATAGCAGAATAACTGAAAAACGATTGCCTTATTTTCGTTTTTCTGTTTTCAGTTCCGCATTATTGCTTGTCGGTAGTGTTGAAAGTAACTGAATAATCCATATTCTTTAAAAATATGAACCGTTCAATTTAAATATTTAAACAAACAATTTCTAAGCTGCATTTTATGTTGTAACTAAATAATGTCGATACAATCTGCAGTATAAGCAGCCCGTAATTTCATAAGTGTAACCTTCTGCCAAATCAATTTCAATGTTTTTTTTTCTTTTTAATTGTGAGTGCAGATGCCATGAACGCCTTTTCTCAACACACATACCATTTTATGCATAGCAGAACAAAAAAAAAAAAGAATGAAATTTGCATATTCCATGCCACCATATCGTTAAAGAATGTTTAGCGCACTTTTCAGACCTACCAGAGGAAGCTGGAATCTGAGACAGGATAAGCTTTACTGCATTTCAATCCACTGTTTGCAAGGGTTGTCTTTTGGTTGAACGCAAAAAAAGGACGAAAAGGAACTGAGAAGTTTCCTTGGCTTTACGGTCGGTTTCAGAGTTTCGGAACAGTATAGCCTAGTACCGTGGCAGTTTTCCATTCGCTTCTTTTTTCCTCTGTGGCCATGTTGAGAGACTGCTTCAAATGTGCATCGCAACACAAACAAGAAAAGTACAGCAAAAACGTTTGCGTTTGCAAAAAAAAAAACCCTGCACTGATCGTGTCGAGTGTTAAGGTGTGGGTTCTTGCGCATGTTTTGTAATGACAAGGAAAAACTCTCTACCACCTTGTCACTTGACACAGATATTTCTCAACTTCCAATACCTTTTGGCGAAACATCGATACACCAGCGGCAGCAGTGATAACTAAAAATTTTGTTGGAAGAAATAATAATATAAGTAGATAAAACAACGAATTACAATAGCGCGCTCCATGGTGTAAGGCGGACTATGTTTGAAACATTTATGGTTTTATATTTTAAGCTGTTATATAATTTTTTAAAACAGTAGAAAATTGCAAGAAGATTCTTTAAATAAACATTTTCCCAAATAGGAAAGAATAACATTTTGTTTGACTTCAGTTCAATAATAATGAAGCATGTATGCGTTTCTGACTGAAGCAGTACGATTGTAACACTGTTTTTTGCGGCGCCTGATTAAATGTTTAATTTAAATCACGCTGTGATTCGTTAGTCGAACAAAACTGTTTTCGCCGCACCCTTATTTCCTTATTACCCGTTTCAAAAGCAACTGTCAAAACCGGATGCAAAGCACACCACACTGATCATTCACAGTTACGACACGCTTCTGCGCGTGGCCACGTGGCGCCAGTAAGAAATATCTAAAGTTGAAAGGGTATTAAAATGCCTATTGTACGCAAAAACATCCCTTTTCTCAGGATGACCGGACAATCTGTTTATTAACCATATATATTTAAAAAACGAGCATTCGGAAAGGTCTTCTCAGTGTAAGAAGAGCCAAGCCCGCCGTAACTTCGCAGCATTTCAGTTTAAATTACTGAATACTAGTTTTTATACTGAATACTTTGAACAGTTTGAATACTGAATTTTAGTGTAATAATTTATTTTCGCCTAACAGCCGTAGTCGGTCGCGGCATGCCTAACTTTTAGGTAACTATTAGGAATTTCGTTCGTAGTCAGTCCTGTGTATCGGAGACTCGGGTTTCTTCTTCTTTTCCATCTCGTATGTGTTCCACAAAAATATTCACATCCTTGACTATAGTACTTTCGAGCTCTGCGGTCTGAAGATTCGACAATCAAGGAACTGAACGATCCAACTGTATTATTGGCATGTGCTACATAATTGTATATATTCGTTTAATCTGCTGTACATTTTATTGAAATCCCGAATTGAAAAAAAAATAACTCTAAATTTTTGTTTCAAGAGTTCTAGGTATTGTTTGTTTTCTAAAAAGGCTATTCTCTTGAATATTCTGGATCTACTTTTTATTTTTTTAATTAAATTAGGCCCAGTCCCGTGGAACAGTCGTTTGCAACACCTAACCAGTCACAGACAGCAAATCAGTCAAAAAAGCCATGGCTCCAGAATGCTCTTCAACTGCAAAACCCTCAATCTCCTAATTCTCTAGCAGAGTGGTGTTAGTTTGCGATGATTCAGCTGTGTTGGTTTCTTTGGCATTCAGAAGATGTGTTAGTTTGAATGGCATTAGAAAAATATCATACAGTGATTTGAAGATGCATGCATAGTAGATGTTCGGAGAGCAACGTCATCGGTCTGACAAGAGAAATTTACGCTTCACCGACAATTGATGAACTCAAACGAAAAATGCGATGTGTGGCAAAGCCACGACCGTTGAAGGAGAAATGAATGCAAATGCGTGCTAGCTCAAGCTAGTGCCACGAACAAAACCGGTCACAGCTTTCGTATGTAACCGCATATTCAAAGCACTATTCAATTCTGGGATGTGCAAGGCGCAATGCTGTAGGTTGTTGAAAGCTGTAAGGTGACACGTATATACTTGTTTACCCCAACGTTGTTACTAAGGCAGAGGTGTGATGTGAGGTATGCATTTACTGCACAGGTCTATTTTTGTAAAGAGAAGGAGAATTCTTTCTGACTTTTCGTTTCACTTTTCATATACAATCTGAAAAGTGCTCTCAAAGTTTTAAAAAAGCGCGAGGCATATTCCCCGTCTTTTAAGAGTGAGCGTGATTGTTTGTGCATTCATCATTCATAAACTGCTTCAGCGGTAACAAATATCCCTTTTATTGGTTTGGGGTCCCATAGCACACTGGGTTTTTTTTTTATTACAAAACGGTGTATAGAGACGAATGAAGCCGAGAGGTTAACGTCTCTTCAATATGACAGCCAACCAACGAATGGTATCGCACATGTATTCCTCATCTACATCAAGTCTATTGTTTTTGGAACAATTGTAAAGGGATTGCTGCGACCTTATAAGAAGAGGCTGTTATCAGTTGTAATTTTATGGAAGAAGTAAAATTAATATGCACTCTCAAATCCAAAAATCATTAATGTATCACTCTAAGGTAGAAGCTTCTTTCGATGCTACAGTTGCTTTGCAATGCTTCTGTTTGTGACGACCGTGGAAATTAAATCTTGGTGGCATATCGTCTATCACAATTTTGCATGCACTTGTTAGACGATACAGCTGTAAGAAAACAAACCTAAAATAATTTCAAATAGTTAGTGAATCGCTCAAAGTGCCTCCAGATGCCCAACTTGGTCATTTATGAATCAGCGAATGAATGTCCTTTTGGCATTGGCATTTATCGATGATTTTTAATGTAATCTAATATTTTATCTCTTTTGAAGCAATGGAATCTGGAGCAGTAATATTCGACTTGCATAAATGTGAAATGCTTATCATAGAAATTGATGAATCATTTGATTTTATTGTTAGTTACACGAACTATAGATGCTGTCTTGAGCTGCCTTGTTGAATGCGTGTGGATATTGAAGCGACTTAAATCAGGCAGCGTTACAAATGTTTGTCGTTCAGCTTTGCAATCTGTTCCATTTGCACGGTAAAGAAAAAGGACGACCGGATCGCATCGTAACAGGTATATTCAATGGCAATCATGCCATGGGACCAGCAAAAGAGTAGCCTATTGTAAGAGTGAAAAGAAGATTCAAAGCGCATTTCCTGCAATCTTCTTTTACGAAGAATACCGTGTTTGTATTAGTCCCACTCTATGGCGTACTGATCAAGAAGCAAGTTTTTAATGAGTATTTACCCATAGCATCAAATCAGTCACCGAACCGAAACAACGAGCCGTGTTAAGTTAGGCATCTGGAGGCACTTCGAGCGATTCACTAACTGAAAGAGATAGGAAAGCCATGGTACAAGCGGGCAAGGAAAGCGTGTTTGTCTAACATATTTTCATCCATCTGTCACGGTAGCTTACAAGCAAGGCTATATGTTTTCAACCTTTTTAAATTACAGAAAAAAAGGTCCATCAATCATGTTACGCTTATGTTCACTTATTCAGACCAAATGCGACTGTAATCAGAGTGTTCGAGAATGAACTGAAACTGCTTATCAAAAACGTAAAACATATTCGAACTCAAAACCGAACAACAAAAGATTCGCGAAATTTAAAAGGTTTACTAAATTGTGCCAAAGCAAGAGATAATTTTACAACAATTCAGCAAAGAAAAGTTGGGGAGTACCTTTCAAACAATTATTTGCAAATGAGAGCTTTATGGAGAATGAAATTCGAATCATTTGTGATTATTAGTTCTTAAATTAATTGTTTTGTTCCTTACTTCAGTTTGTATTACTCGTTACTGTACAATCATTTCCTAGAATTCTTGAAATACATTTTGTTTGCTAGTTCAACCCGCCCTCCCCCCGCCCCCTCCCATGAAGTAAACACGAGAATGAGACTTGATTGTAGAAATACAGGGAAATTTGCCGATGTCTATTAAACTGTAAAACGTTATGTAAGGTGGCATGTTGCAATGATGCATTACTTTAAATTAATTTACTAACTAAAATATGGTTACATTAAAAACCTTGTAAAACATGCTTTGGAGTGTGTGTAACACGATTCAGCTACGAAAAGGACCATCAGTAAGCACAATCGAGATTTTTTTGTCCTATTGCATGTACCTTAGAACATTTTCGATTGGAATCTCATCGCTGAATGCGAATATGTAATTGAAATGTATGCATTATAACTTACTTTCAAGAGGAATATATTGACTATGTGCAGCAAAAGCTGTAAAGCTCATATTGTCGTGTAAGGGCCGTAAAATCTGAATGAAAGCTATGAAGGTATACCAACTACATCCTTCAAGAAAAAAAAAACCAAGTCAATCTCGAAAGAGAACATTGAGGACGCCAAAAATGTATGCCAAAGCAAAAACAACCAGTCATAGAGGACGATGGAGAACAATGGCAAAAACGATCGAATTTATCATAAAGTAATTATTTAAAATAATAACTTTTTAGACTTTTTGTAAACAATCCTTTTTTAGAGCTTAACAGGAATAAAAAAAGGGAGAAAATAACGTGTCTACCGTTAAAAAGCAGGGTGTATGTTACGGTTAGGAAAAAACGAGAATGTTGTGAAATTCAAAATAATGGAGATAACGATTACATACTGAACAGTGGAGGAGTGAGTTCTTGATTATAGTGATAGAAAATGTGACACATATTTTCAAATCATGAAAACATTAGTTGATAGTCACAGAAAAATCAGTAAAAATGACCCATACAATTCAACTCTACGGAAAACAATGTAAATACTGTGTCAAACTAGTTCTGACAAGTCTATGGTGCGCGCTGTATATACAACGCTCGTGCAATCGAACCCGATAGAAAAGACCCAAAAGAATAAAACATAAACTGAAATCTCATATGCGATTCTTATGCATACAGATTACAGAAAGCATGACAACATTTTCTGTATTATGTTGTCTAACAAAAACCGAAAGAATACGGAAATCACATGCAAAGGAGAAACATTAAGGGCAAACCAAGGTAAAGAAAAAACAATGTGTGAACATAAAAGAGCTATATATACAACAACAAAAGAAAACAAAAAACAGATACATGAACAAAACGAAGCTATTTCACAATTAAAGGATGAAAAAGAAACAAAAAAATGAGGAAAATAATGATCTGCAAAACCACATTAGAAGAGAACACTGTACATGTTATTGTAATCATTGAAAAGCGATTAAGCTAATGTATTGCGTTTGTTTATTGAAATATTGAGAAAAGGTATGGATTCTAGAAATCAATTGTTCATTCAATTGTTCGTTTGTGATTAATCATAAAGCCATCAATGCAATCCACGGACAGGTAAAGTAGTTGTTATCATTTATAATCCTATTTTTATTTCACAATAAATGGCCTTTTATGTGGTCTTGAACGCAAGACCTCAACTCAAGCATACTTTTTAAGGGATGCTACTTATAGCACAAAATTGTAGCAGTGAATTTGGTTTTCTCCAACTCAAAGCTTAATAGCGTTGCACTTCCAACGTTAAGCACGGACACTATGGTTAATCGAGTATTTCTTACTTCATTTTCATCGTGGTGACACGTGTATTACTGTACATAGCGTATGTAACTCGAGGGCAACCCGGTGGTCTAATGGATAGAAGCGCCGACTCCTATAAAGGCCGGACGTAGTTCAATTCTCATCCGGACTGGACTGTCCTGGCACGACCGCGCAAGTCGTTTGCGCCAAGAAAAAAGAAGCGCATAGAACTAGACAGCAAACAGTGCTATGGAATAACAACAGCACCAACGTGAAACACATCTTGTGCCTCGAGCCAACAGTTAATGGAGGCGCCCGGTATTTGACCATTACGTCTCTATTGCCATACTACAAACTAAACAGCTAAAGAAACATATTCTCCAGTAAAAGGTAAGTGCAAACTCAATTGCAGATTGAAATTAAAAAAAGGCCAACAACGTAAATACTACTATATCCATACTCTGGTTTCTCAACTTTCAGCGCTCTTAACTTTCCCTTCGTTGCAACTATCAACATGATCGTATATTGAAGGAAATGATATAATGTCACTATTCGTCTATCATGTCATAAAACAGAATTTTATACAAAAAGTGTTATACTAAACTAGCAGAATGATGATTCGACATTAGTGTTGTCTATTTAGTGACTCGATCTGCCAGCAAAGAGTTGGGACGGTGTTTGTTTCCGTTATTTGCATCCATTCTAATTTCTTTTCAACATCCATCCTACGTCTCATTGTCGAGCTGTAGTTGCCACCGGGATAATGGTGCATGTTTCCGGCATTCTTTCGCATTGTGTCGAATAAACCAGAAGAAGGCGGGTTACTGGCGCGAGGATGTATCTTATGCTGAATTACATAATTTGTTGTGAATTTTTATGAGCATTCTCACATTGTTTTCCCCGTAGGCATTTTATTCATTTCCTTTTTTCCTGTGCCCATGGAAAAGCCGTGGAAAAAGCCGAAGAGTTTTTTCATAAAACAAGGAGAATCGGTCTGAGCTGACGGACAACGTGCGTCCAAAGGGTGCAAGAAAATGACAAAAACCGCAGCCCATTGTTCTGCGCCACCCGAAGATATTGCACGACGAGTGCGTGAGTGATATGCCTCGGTAGGGAATTATGATTTCGGTTGTTGGGGTTGGCAGTTGAGAAGTAAACCCGTAGCCTTGGTTTGTAAAAGAGACGAGAAGAAGTAAGTCGGTGGCATGGCAAGGTGCTGTTTTTTATCATTTTGTATCATGTTGCCTATCCAATGGTGTCAAAGTTTTGTGGGTGAATGTTCAACAGTGACAATGCCGGTGGCTTCGGTAGGGACAATAAAACAAGAGGAAATAAATGGTGCTGCTTCCGTATTTGAGGAGACGGGCAAGTGATAAATGGAACTGGTTCGCAATTAATGAACGGCACCTCCTGGAGTATAGTGCACCTTTCAAACTGAAACAAAAGAATCTTGTTGCATTCTTTCCGTGTGCTGCTTGAGCGAGGATACAAAGCATGAGTGATTAAAAAATTTGCACCTCCACCAACGGACGTGATATCGCTATGCCCGATCTGTCATCATGTCACTTATGCCACTGGCGCCAATATAAATCAACACTCCTCTCGGTTTACCAACCGTTGAGAGCCCTGTTTCGGGCTGCGTGAACTAGTGTTGAGTGTTAACACAATTAGTCACAACAATGCTAACTGATGCGCTTCGCCACTGAGCCCACCTGCAGTTTTGTTATAGCACGTTTCACGTGGTGCATAGCGTTTCAGTACTATTTTGAGTGAACGGATGTAAACAAATTTTACACAAACACACGAAGCGCAGCAGGAAGTGTGTATGAAGTATAAAAATAGTTCCCCCTGTGTTAGAAGTGTGGGGAGCACAGGGTTTAAATAATGTGTTGAATTGTTTATTAATGAAAGTGTATACAATAATACCTGGAATTGTAGGAATACGGTTTCACCGCTCGTCAGGATAAAACATTTTGAATGATGCTATATTTTACTGTACGTTTTATAATAATAACATTCCCGAAATGGATGCAAATCTCGAATCGAACACATACGCATTTATAGAACTCTTAGTACTTAGCATTCAAGAGCAACTCTTTCGTTTGAAGTATGCAGTGAAAGCGGAATAAAAATCTGTTTATTTCTTTCATAGAAAATTGTCAATGGCTAGACTGCCCCTTTGCATGCTCATGTCAAAAGTGGGACACCAATGACTTGGTTGTATTTGTTCCGATTGCATGTAGTGGCAGAATGTTTAGCCGATCAGAATCCGTTTATGTTCAGTTTGTGAGTCGCTTGTTTTTTTTTATTCGATTACTTTTGGACACATTCGCACCAAAAAGGGGCCTAAACATCCTTCGCTTCTAAATAATAGATTGATTTTTTAAACTTATTTCTGTGTATCGTGCGAATTGAGAGATGTTAGTGATATTGAGAGGAATGAAGCTGAAAGGCCAAAGTTTCTTTCATATTACAACCAGCTAAGCAGCAGTTAACGATAACTGCAATGAGATGCCTAATTGTCGTTCTGACGCAATGAATTCCAAGAAAAAAGAAATACTGATCTTTTATCTATGGGACCATTGGCAGGGTCCAATACTGCGTGCACCGCGACACCGGACTTGCAGACACCGTAAGAATGCATAACATTAAAATCGATAACTGCTTTGTCTTTATTCCTACCTTGTTCTCGATCGAGATCGAAATAACTGAATTATTACAAGATTATTACAAGATATTATTTGGAAAACAAACATACTTCCCAACCTCGCCACTGAATCGGTCGGGGCTGTATTCGATGACAGCATTGAGTAAACAAAGGAAACAGAGCGGCTTGATTGCTTCCTGCTCTGCACCACATTTCTCCTGCACACCGAACAATCATTCGGAAATATCCTGCCGTTTGTTTGTAGCTGTAGGACAGACGGGATTGAATATTTTCTCAACATTCAAATATATCGTAGCATGGCTAATTGGTCAGCAACTGTAATGTTCATTTCGATCTCATTCCTCTTTCGCATCATCAATACCGGCAGATTCTGACCGCAACTCGTTCCTGGTACAACTAACACTTTGTCAATCATTTCGCGCTAAATGCAAACTTCCATTTGCATTACGAATTGTTTATCCGCAAGGTCGTAGCACAAGTTATTCGCGCTGTGGCTTTATTTAATGTAATCATGAGTAAAAATAATTTAAAACCACAAAATACTACATACAAAATAATTATAATGAATCTCATAATCGATCGATCCGCCACAAAAACTGTACAAATGTTGCTCGTTTGCAAAACATGTTCGCTTTTGCGATTGTAAAAATTTTAAACTTCCTTCATACCCTTGCATTCGTTTGCATCTTTTGTGCACTTGCCTTTTGGTTACGATTCGCTTTCCTTACCTTCCTACGGAACTGCAAAGTGCATTCGTCACAACGCTTGCTTTACTTTTTCTCTTCTGGTTGTATACTTTGTTGCAAACAGTAACTGCTGGGAGTGCGGAAAAGAAGCTGAAGCGGAATGTTGCCTTTTTCCAATTTACTATTATTGATTAAAATCTTGCAAGCGCAACAATCTACAAAACGAGCGAACAGAGCGAAACTGAACTGCACGGAACCAAACGAAATCATGGCTGCAGCTGCCGCCGCCCTGTTACTGATGCTGTTGGTGGAGGAAAATAACCGGAATCCTGATGAAAATTGAACGGAGGAAACGGTTCGGACGTTTGTGTGGATGCGCAGGGATGGTTGGTATGGTTTGCCATCAACTTACCCTTGCCTTGCAACACATCCCTGCCCCGGGCTGAACCGTTCCACAAGCAAAGCGAAGGAGGAAATGAGGAAGCCAGTGGGCGGCAGGTAGGTTATGCTATACCATAACGGGCACCATCGACGATGCGGCCTCAGGGTTTGTTGGATGAGTTTGATATGGTGTGCTGGTTCTGGCAAGTGGCAGCATGCCTTGCCCTTCCATCCATCGTTAATTCTCCCACGTACCCACTAAGGCTGCGCCATTTCCTCGCCCATCCCGTCCACTGCCAGAAGGTGGATGAATGGAAAGCTTGTACATGCATTACAATGGAACAAAAATCTGACTAATGTACATGACACAGAGACGAGATGTAGAACTTGAAATCGGGCGGGAATGGTGGGGGTCAATGGGGGAAGAGAGATGTAGAGGGTTTGTAGAAAATGATGAAAAAGAACAGTCTTCATATTGAGAGAAAAAAGAAAATCTCGTCGTACGTTCTACACCAACATACACACACACACAGGCCAACGCTCAAAATCAGAAGAAATCTCCACGTTCGTTCCTGTTTCGCGTGTTTCGAAAAGTTACGCTACGATGTTATATTGTACCGTCGTGCATAAGTTCGGTCGCTCTTCAAACGGGGTTGCAATCTTTTCATAACTCGCCCCTCGCTCACCGCCGATCAACTCACCCCGCCTGTAGTATATTGCTAGGATTGTAAAGATGTACACACATACACGCAATATCGAGTTCAGCGCTCAGATTCGCATTGTGACCAGAAACACGCGGAACTAACGAGCGAACGAATGACTGAACTTTCGTTGCGAAGCGCATGCAACCCCTCGTCAATGTGCACCTTCGCCCCTTGCGGAAACTGACGATTACAAACTAACTTCATCTTTTTCCTTCGTGTGAAAAAGGGAGAGCGAAAATGAGATGCATTAGAAATGAGAAGGAAAAGATCCTGGACGATTGTGAGAGCAACGTGGAAGAAATATCGCAGCCACTTGGATCGAATCTAGCACAAGTTCGAAAAATGATTGCAAGTGCAAACGTACTGCGCTTCCTCTCTCGCTCTCTCTATCTCTCTCTTTCTGTCTCTATCTCTGTTATTTTATCTCTAACTCTTTCTTTCATCACGTAACATATTCTTAAGGATGCAGTGGAAAAAGGAATGCTTTAAACAACCTCACAGAACAGATGGAGAAGTGTAGCATCGCTGTAACACCTGGGTTGAGTTCACTTATGAAAAAAAGAAATATACAGTTGGCAACGATGATTCGACTTGCATCTAGAATCTTAAGTGCAATTTGATCGATCCTCGAACTCGCCAGAAGCGATATTTTTGAGATGATGACCTGTTTTAGTTCAATTTGGCTGAGTTCTGTGATCTCCTAGTTATAACTGATACACTTGGAATAAACAAGATATTTTAAAAAAATACATCACATTACATATATTTCATTTGTCGATGATTTTCACCTTTCATGCCACAAGCATACAAGAGAGCGCATGGAATACAACGTGAAGGTTAAAAACAGATTTGAAACAAATTCCGGTACAGTAATGGTATGTATACAATAATAGTCCTGATTATCGAATATCGGAAACGAGTGAGGGGGAAAAACATATCGTAACACACAAATCAGAATAAAAAACAATCCCCAAACTTGCTAAAATATTTACTCGAATGGTTGTTTTGCCTGTCCCTATGAGCAGATGGAACCATCTTATAGCTTCATGCCGCCTTCAACAACTGGCTGCAAGAGCGTGCAGCAAAAAAGAATGAAATATGAGGCGGTGTTTCATAAAGCTAGCTGGTACGGGGCAGGAGGTTTTGGAAAGCACGGGAATAAGGAAAACACGCTTCAGCGCATAATAATCGATATTGAAAAGCGAAAATGCTGCGTGGAATAAAAGGCAAAATAGCTTTTTCCACCCACCAATGGAGCGAGCTTCTGATGGAAAGCGACGGTAAAAAAACCCACCACACAAAGAGGCTGTACCTGAAGGCTGAGTTAACATAGAAGGAGAAGAAACGTGAACGAAAGCAGTTGTCGTCGCCACCATGTCGCACACCTTCACGGCCAGGTATGTTCTAAACGAATAAAGTGTGATGTTGGGGCTATAGCTACGTTGGTTTACTGCAGTAGACTCCAAACATGGCATATATACGTAACATACATGCTGTTACTACTTGACGATATTGCTCGAAACCGAGTTTCTACTGGATGTAGCGGCCTCAACACCACCTACCCAACGTTGAGAAACTGGTGGCCAACACATAGGGTTGTGGCTTCGTAAGTAGCAGAAAGGAAATACATAAATGAATAGAATAATAAAATATAAATGATTCACCTCCGAGAATTCACGTACGCACGTATGCAAGGGATAGGCAAACGAAGTATTGATGACAGTTTTATTCATTCCTTGAGCAACAATCGATGGAAAGAGGATACAAAAAAGCAACAACCAAAAAGATTACATGGGAAAACAATGGGGGAAAAAGAAAATCGTTCAAATACAAGTCGTGGGTTGAAAAATGTGACAGATACAATAAAAAACTACAGACATTTGAAAACCGTTCATAAAGTAATGCAAACTAAATCAAGTGTAGGATGATGGTAATAAAATTAATAACGTCAAAGATGTATCGACAAAGCAAACGTATTGCAAGAAAACTACGTCGACAATTTGAGTTAGTTAACGGTAATAAGCAAAAGTTGATATTTATTATTTTACGTTTCGCCTGCGGTGACCAATTAAATGATTCAATTACTGCTCCCAATTCTATGACGAATGGCGCACATCGTCTCATCCGATCCGATAAAAACGATTCTAAATTTCTTCAAGCGTGCCATTACCCGTAGTTGCGTCGCTTGATACCATTTCAACTGGTGCTGACAATGAAATGGGACAAAAGAAATTCCGGAAAACCTTCAGCAAGACGGAAAAAGGGCACAAAAAAATGCCCGCCTGACCGCCACTGTCATGCAGCATCGAAGACTATGTATTCTGCCGTCGACTATGTAGACTGGCAAGCTTTTCTGGTATTTTTGCTATCGTATGCGCCATCCTTCTGATTACTCGTTACTATACCCTAGAAGGCTGAGACACAAACAGAAGCATGGGCAAACGGAATCTAGCAGGAAGGATGTAAAACAGAAAATCAGCATTGATACGATTGAAAGGAAAATCTTCATTGAACATCGAGGCTCCTATCCGATGTACAGAAGCGGGTGTTGTGAATGCGCGGGCCTACGAGGCGGGTGGTCTCGCAGAATGATTGGGCACGGGCAAATTCGAAGTATTCGAATGGGGCGGAAAATCGAGTCGAGAGTTGATAGAATGTAAAAATAATTGGAATAGGGTTGTTGAGCTTGACGAAGTAAAATACTGAGCAAGGAATGATTGTCGAATCGGCGACCGAAAAAATAAGGACACACGATGCCGTACCGGAACGGGGGTTAAGGGGGTGGGCCATGTAAAATTGTGAATGTAAACTGGCTTCGAAATGGTACAAAGCGGCTTGCTGAGTTTTACGTTAAAAAGGGAGAAAAAAAGAATATAGGCACAATTTCGTAGAAAAGGCATGGAAGTGTGGTGGGCCGGGAATGGAACATATTGAGAAAAATCAGAATTGTCGAATCCGCTGTGTTCAATCGCAGAAAGATAAAAGACGATGGGGTTGTGCATATAATAACGTTGTGCATGTATGCCAACAGCATCCGTACACGATATTTCTATAATGCAAAGCATTTATTTCCTATTGCGCCTGTTCCCAATGGAGAATGATTTCATCCTAGGTATCAGTCGATAGATGCCTCACGCGATGGATAGAGTGGGACCAGGCAGTACTTCCCAGACGATGAATTAGAAGGGATCAATTAAGAGTGGGGCTGTACACTCATTCCCAGAATATAGTAGTATGTTGGTGGAGAGCAAACTGGCTGCTGATGTTTACTGACTATGCTGACTCAAACAGAAACTACTCCACTGCACTATCCGTGTTCAAGTTTCAGGTTGAATTCGACTTGCTTCGGCTCTGCACTCCGTCTTGCACTGGTGCAACGGCGGGAATGCATTCGAATCAACCCATCCATTCTATTATATAAGCCAGGACGCAAGGTAATGAGGCAAGAAGTTACAAGGGGATTTCGACGATGAAACGATGCTGATAAAAGTCATCGCATGCGAATGTGCTGGCAGTGGTAAACATATGTGCTTTTGAATGCATTTGAAGTATTGCTATTGAATTCGTCCAGGTTGAATGATCTGGTGGTTTGAAATTGGAACAAACACAGACAAAGAGGGAATCGGTAAACACATATTGTGGGCAGTCTCTTTAAAAGATTGGTACATATATATATGTGTGTGTTCCATACAAGTACAACGAAAAGATTCGATAAAAAATTGAATTTTCTTTAGTAAAGTTATTATACAATTTCACTTTCGTATGAGCAGTCTGAGGCAAATCTAAAATTTATTACTACCGCCAGAAACTCCAATAAAACAAAGCAGATCGTCGTCCGAAACAGAACATGCTGTCGTACAAGAAGCAATTATCCGTAGAAAGGAAGGGAAATCAGGCTGACACAGTATGTAAATGTATGAGATGCATTACACAACCTGCATTCATTTCTACATCACTCCTATTGAAGGGTGCGCTAGACCCATTTCCGGTTCACATCCTACCATCGTTTGCAAAAAGAGCCATCGTCTGCATTGTATTGCAGCGGTGGCACCAGTACTGATTCCCGTAAAGTTAGCTACAAGCGTGTGCGCATTCAAAACGTTGAAGTACCGATCCAGCGTACGTGTGCTTGGCTTGTACGTGTGTTGCACACGCTTCCTTGGCCTATTCATTTGTTTGTGCGAGGCAAGTTAAAAGCGGAATAGCTACGACCCTTGAATCGGTGCTACACACAGAGTTGTAAGACTGGAACATGTTCATGGTCCACTTTTTTACCAAATAAGCAGTTAAACAAAGAGTTTGTATAAGAACGACTATGATTAAGGACTAAAGCCTTTTAAGATTTCCCTTCATACTGTGTCATTTTAAATTCACTAAGGTTTGCACACTTAAATTTTTTTTTCGTAGGAAACCAGCGCACAAACGGTAAATTATGTTTTATGTGCAAACCAAACTCACATAACAGACTCATCTGCAGCCTTTACCAAAATCTATAACTTACAATAGTCTGCAGTTATGAATACTCACTTACCCGCCGTTACGTTCATAGATATTTTTGTTTTATATATTTATTTAAGTAATGCGGCCATGCTGTATTGCCGCAATATATATATATATAGTGCAATGCAAACTGTTTTTCAGTTTGGTACACGTGACTCGGTGAGTGCACTTGAAATCTCCAAATCTCTAATATCAACCAATTCAATTACTGAATTGGCTGAATAGTAAACAAGTTACTGGAGGTTAAAATATATGTGTATATATATA